>JAMKQA010017146.1:0-10183 GCA_024699735.1 Posidonia australis | reverse complement strand
TTTTCCTTTCCACGGTTCGTTCCGAGGAATAAATCCTGGTGTCTTTTGATATTGTCATTTTCCGATCCATGGTTCGTTCCGAGGAACGAATCCTGGTGCCTTTCGCTATTGTGATTTTCCGATCCACGGTTCGTTCCGAGGAACGAATGGTGGTGTCTTTTGATATTCTGAGTTTCTGATCCGTGGCTCGATCCTTGGAATGAATCAAGGTGTGATTTTCCTCTCCACGGTTCATTCCGAGGAACGAATCCTGGTGTCTTCTGATTTTCCTTTCCACGGTTCGTTCCGAGGAATAAATCCTGGTGTCTTTTGATATTGTCATTTTCCGATCCATGGTTCGTTCCGAGGAACGAATCCTGGTGCCTTTCGCTATTGTGATTTTCCGATCCACGGTTCGTTCCGAGGAACGAATGGTGGTGTCTTTTGATATTCTGAGTTTCTGATCCGTGGCTCGATCCTTGGAATGAATCAAGGTGTGATTTTCCTCTCCACGGTTCATTCCGAGGAACGAATCCTGGTGTCTTCTGATTTTCCTTTCCCCGGTTCGTTCCGAGGAATAAATCCTGGTGTCTTTTGATATTGTCATTTTCCGATCCATGGTTCGTTCCGAGGAACGAATCCTGGTGTCTTTTGATATTGTGATGTTCCGATCCATGGTTGGTTCCGAGGAACGAATCCTGGTGTCCTGATTTTCCAATCCACGGTTCGTTCCGAGGAACGAATCCGGGTGACTTTTGATATTGTGATTCTCCAATCCATGGTTCGTTCCGAGGAACGAATCCTGGTGTGATTTTCCTATGCATGGTTCGTTCCGAGGAACGAACCCTGGTGTCTTCTGATTCTCCGATTCACGGTTCGTTCCAAGGAACGAATCCGGGTGTCTTTTGATATTGTGATGTTCTGATCCATGGTTGGTTCCGAGGAACGAATCCTGGTGTCCTGATTTTCCAATCCACGGTTCGTTCCGAGGAATGAATCCGGGTGTCTTTTGATATTGTGATTCTCCAATCCATGGTTCGTTCCGAGGAACGAATCCTGGTGTGATTTTCCTATGCACGGTTCGTTCCGAGGAACGAATCCTGGTTTCTTCTGATTTTCCTATCCACGGTTCGTTCCGAGGAACGTATCCTGGTGTTTTCGGATTTTCCTATCCATGGTTCGTTCCGAGGAACGAATCCTAATGTCTTCCGATATTGTGATTTTCCTATCCACGGTTCATTCCACGGAACGAATCCTCGTGTCTTTTCCTATTGTGATTTTCCTATCCACGGTTCGTTCCAAGGAACGATTCCTGCTGTCTTTTGATATTGTGATTTTCCTATCCACGGTTCGTTCCGAGGAATGAATACTAGTGTCTTCTGATATTCCCATCCATGGTTCGTTCCGAGGAACGAATCCTGGTGTCTTTTGTTATTGTGATTTTCCGATCCACGGTTCGTTCCGAGGAACGAATCCTAGTGTCTTTTGATATTGTGATTTTCCTATCCATGGCTCGTTCCGAGCAACGAATCCTGGTGTGATTTTCCTGTCCACGGTTCGTTCCATGGAACGAATCCTGGTGTCTTCTGATTTTCCTATCCACGGTTCGTCCCGAGGAATGAATCCTGGTGTCTTCTGATTTTCCTATCCACTTTCGTTCTGAAGAACGAATCCTGGTGACTTTTGCTATTGTGATTTCCCTATCCACGGTTCGTTCTGAGGAACGAATCCTGGTTTCTTTTGCTATTGTGATTTTCCTATCCACGGTTCGATTCGAGGAACGAATCCTGGTGTATTTTGATATTGTGATTTTCCTATCCACGGTTCGTTCCGCGGAACGAATCCTGAAGTCTTTTGCTATTGTGATTTTCCTATCCACGGTTCATACCGAGGAACGAATCCTGGTGTCTTTTGATATTTTGATTTTCCTATCCATGGATCGTTCCGAGGAGCTAATCCTGGTGTCTTTTGCTGTATTGATTTTCCTATCCACGGTTCGTTCCGAGGAACGAATCCTGGTGTCTTCTGATTTTCCTATCCACGGTTCGTTCTGAGGATCGAATCCTGGTGACTTCTGATTTTCCTATCCACAGTTCGTTCCGAGGAGCGAATCCTGGTGTTTACTGATATTGTTATTTTCCTATCCACGGTTCGTTCCGAGGAACGAATCCTGGTGTATTTTGATATTGTGATTTTCCTATCCATGGTTCGTTCCATGGAACGAATCCTGGTGTGATTTTCCTACCCACGGTTCGTTCCGAGGAACGAATCTAGGTGTCTTTTGCTATTGTGATTTTCCTATCCACGGTTCGTTCCGTGGAACGAATCCTGGTGTCTTATGCTTTTGTGATTTTTCGATCCACTGTTCGTTCCGAGGAACGAATCCTGGTGTCTACCGATATAGTGATTTTCCAATCCATGGTTCGTTCCGAGGAACGAATCCTGGTGTCTTTTGATATTTTTATTTTCCTATCCATGGTTTGTTCCGAGGAGCGAATCCTGGTGTCTACTTATTTTCCCATCCATGCTTCCTTCCAAGGAATGAATGCTGGTGTCTTCTGATTTTCCTAACCATGGTTCGTTCCGAGGAACGAATCCTGGCGCCATTTGATATTTTGATTTTCCTATCAACGGTTCGTTCCGAGGAACGAATCCGGGAGTCTCCAGCTATAGTGATTTTCCTATCCACGGTTCATTCCGTGGAACGAATACAGGTGTCTTTTGATATTGTGATTTTCCTATCCATGGTTCGTTCCGAGGAAAGAATCCTGGAGTGATTTTCCTATCCACGGTTCGTTCCGAGGAACGAACCCTGGTGTCTTCTGATTTTCCGATCCACAGTTCGTTCCGAGGAACGAATCTGGGTGTCTTTTGATATTGTGATGTTCCGATTCATGGTTCGTTCCAAGGAACGAATCCTGGTGTCATCTGATTTTCCTATCCATGGTTCGTTCTGAGGACCAAATCCTACTGTCTTTTGCTATTGTGATTTTCCTATCCACGGTTCGTTCTGAGGATTGAATCCTGGTGTCTTTTGATATTGTGATTTTCCTATCCATGGTTAGTTCCGAGGAACGAATCCTGGTGTGATTTTGCTATCCACGGTTCGTTCCGAGGAACGAATCCTGGTGTCTTTTGATATTATGATTTTCGTATCCACGGTTCGTTCCAAGGAACGAATCTTGGGGCCTTTTGCTTTTGTGATTTGCCGATCCACGGTTCGTTCTGAGGAACGAATCCTAGTGACTTCTGATATTGTGATTTTCCAATCCTTGGTTCGTTCTGAGGAACGAATCCTTGTGTGATTTTCCTATGCACAGTTCCTTCCGAGGAACGAAGCCTGGTGTCTTCGATTTTCCTATCCACGGTTCGTTCCAAGGAATGAATCCTGGTCTCTTTTGATATTGTGATTTTTCAATCCACAGTTCGTTCCGAGGAACGAATCCTGGTGCCTTTTGATATTGCGATTTTCCAATCCATGGTTCGTTCCGAGGAACGAATCCTAGTGAGATTTTCCAACCCACGGTTCGTTCCAAGGAATGAATCCTGGTGTCTTCTGATTTTCCTATCCACGGTTTGTTCCGTGGAATGAATCCAGGTGTCTTTTGATATTGTGATTTTCCTATCCACGGTTCGTTCCGAGGAATGAATCCTAGTGTCTTTTGCTATTGTGATTTTCTGATCCACGGTTCGTTCCGAGGAACGAATCCTAGTGTCTTTTGATAATGTGATTTTCCTATCTTTTGTTCGTTCCAAGGAACGAATCCTGGTGGGATTTTCCTATCCACGGATCGTTCTGAGGAACGAATCCTGGTGTCCTTTGATATTTCTGATTTTTCCTATCCACGGTTCGTTCCGAGGAACGAATCTTGGTGTCTTTTACTATTGTGATTTTTCTATCCACGGTTCGTTCCGAGGAATGAATCCTGGTGTGATTTTCCTATCCACGGTTCGTTCCGAGGAACGAATCTTGGTGTCTTTTGCTATACTGATTTTCCTATCCACGGTTCGATCCGAGGAACGAATCTTGGTGTCTTTTGCTGTTGTAATATTCGTATCTATAGATCGATCCGATGAACGAATCCTGGTGTCTTTTGCTTTTGCGATTTTCCTATCCACGGTTCGTTCCGAGGAACGAATCCTAGTGTGATTTTCTATCAACGGTTCGTTCCGAGGAACGAATCCCGGTGCCTTTTGTTGTTGTGATTTTCCTCTCCACGGTTCGTTCCGAGGAACGAATCCAGGTATCTTTTGCTATTGTGATTCTCCTATCCACGGTTCGTTCCGAGGAGCGAATACTGGTTCCTTTTACTGTTGTGATTTTCCTATCCACAGTTCGTTCCGAGGAACGAATCCTGGTGTCATCTGATTTTCCTACCCACGGTTCGTTCCAAGGAACGAATCCTGGTGTCTTCTGATTTTCCTATCCACGGTTCGTTTCGAGGAACGAATCCTGGTGTCTTTTGATATTGTGATTTTCCTATCCATGGTTCGTTACGAGGAACGAATCCTGGTGACTTTTGCTATTGCGATTTTCCTATGCACGGTTCGTTCCGAGGAACGAATCTTTGTGTGATTTTCCTATCAACGGTTCGTTCCGAGGAACGAATCCTGGTGCCCTTTGATATTGTGATTTTTCTATCCACGGTTCGTTTCGAGGAACGAATCCTGGCGTCTTTTGCTATTGTGATTTTCTTATCCACGGTTCGTTTCGAGGAGCGAATCCTGTTGTCTTTTGCTATTGTGATTTTCCTATCCACGGTTCGTTCCGAGGAACGAATCCAAGTGTCTTCTGATTTTCCTATCCACGGTTCGTTCCAAGGAACGAATCCTGGTGTCTTCTGATTTTCCTATCCACGGTTTGTTCCATGGAACGAATCCTTGTGTCTTTTGCTATTGCGATTATCCTATTGACGGTTCCTTCCGAGGAACGAATCCTGGTGTGATTTTCCAATCAACGGTACGTTCCGAGGAACGAATCCGGTTGCCTTTTGATGTTGTGATTTTCCTATCCACGGTTCGTTCCGAGGAACGAATCCAGGTGTCTTTTGCTATTGTGATTCTCCTATCCACGATTCGTTCTGAGGAGCGAATCCTGGTACCGTTTACTGTTGTGATTTTCCTATCCACAGTTCGTTCCAAGGAACGAATCCTATTGTCTTCTGATTTTCCTATCCACGGTTCGTTCCGAGGAACGTATCCTGGTGTCTTTTGATATTGTGATTTTCCTATCCATGGTTTGTTCCGAGGAGCGAATCATGGTGTCTTCCGATTTTCCCATCCACGGTTCCTTCCAAGGAATGAATGCTGGTGTCTTCAGATTTTCATAACCTTCGTTCGTTCCGAGGAACGAATCCTGGCGTCTTTTGATATTGTGATTTTCCTATCAACGGTTCGTTCTGAGGAACGAATCCAGGAGTCTCTTGCCATAGTGATTTTCCAATCCACGGTTCATTCCAAGGAATGAATCCAGGTGTCTTTTGATAATGTGATTTTCCTATCCACGGTTCGTTCCGAGGAACGAATCCTGGAGTGATTTTCCTATCCACGGTTCGTTCCGAGGAACGAACCCTGGTGTCTTCTGATTTTTCGATCCACGGTTCGTTCCAAGGAACGAATCCGGGTGTCTTTTGATATTGTGATGTTCCGATCCATGGTTCGTTCCGAGGAACGAATCCTGGTGTCTTCTGATTTTCCTATCCACGGTTAGTTCCGAGGATTGAATCCGAGTGTCTTTTGATATTGTGATTTTCCAATCCATGGTTCGTTCCGAGGAACGAATCCTGGTGTGATTTTCCTATGCACGGTTCGTTCCGAGGAATGAATCCTGGTGTCTTCTGATTTTCCTATCCACGGATCGTTCCGAGGAATGAATCCTAGTGTCTTTTGATACTGTGATTTACCTATCCACGGTTCGTTTCGAGGAACGAATCCTGGTGTATTTTGATATTGCGATTTTCCGATCCAGGGTTCGTTCCGAGGAACGAATCCTGGTGTGATTTTCCTATCCACGGTTCATTCCGAGGATCAAATCTTGGTGTCTTCTGATTTTCCAATCCACGGTTCGTTCCGAGGAATGAATCCTGGTGTCTTTTGACATTGTGATTTTCCAATCCACGGTTCGTTCCGAGGAACGAATCCAGGTGTCTTTTACAATTGTGATTTTCCGATCCATGGTTCGTTCCGAGGAACGAATCCGGGTGTCTTTTGTTGTTGTGATCTTCGTATCCACAGTTCGTTCCGAGGAACGAATCCTGGTGTCTTTCGCTATTGCGATTTTCCTATCCACGGTTCGTTCCGTGGAACGAATCCTTGTGTGGTTTTCCTATCAAGGGTACGTTCTGAGGAACGAATCCTGCTGCCGTTTGATATTGTGATTTTCCTATCCACGGTTCATTCCGAGGAGCGAATCCTGGTGTCTTTTGCTGTCGTGATTTTCCTATCCACGGTTCGTTCCGAGGAACGAATCCTGGAGTCTTCTGACTTTCCTATCCACGGTTCGTTCCAAGGAACTAATCCTGGTGTCTTCTGATTTTCCTATCCACGGTTCGTTCCGAAGAACGAGTCCTGGAGTCTTCTGATTTTCCAATCCATGGTTCGTTCCGAGGAACGATTCCTGTTGCCTTTTGATATTGTGATTTTCCTATCCAGGGTTTGTTCCGAGGAGCGTATCCTAGTGTCTTCCGATTTTCCTATCCACGGTTCGTTCCAAGGAATGAGTCCCGGTGTCTTCTGATTCTCCTAACCACGTTTCGTTCCGTGGAACGAATCCGGGTGTCTTTTGATATTGTGATTTTCTTATCCACGGTTCGTTCCGAGGAACGAATCCCGGTGTCTCTTGCTATAGTGATTTTCCTATCCACGGTTCGTTCTGAGGAACGAATACGGTATTCTTTTGATATTGTGATTTTCCTATCCATGATTCGTTCCGAGGAACGAATCCTGGTGTCTTCTGATTTTCCAATCCATGGTTCGTTCCGAGGAACGAACCCTGGTGTCCTCTTATTTTCCTATCCACGGTTCGTACCGAGGAACGAATCCAGGTGTCTTTTGATATTGTGATTTTTCGATCAATGGTTCGTTCTAAGGAACGAATCCTGGTGTTTTCTGATTTTCCTATCCATGGTTCGTTTCGAGGAGCGAACCCTGGTGTCATATGATATTGTGATTTTCCTATCCACGGTTCGTTCCGAGGAACGAATCCGGGAGCCTTTTGCTATTGACATTTTCCTATCCACGGTTCATTCCGAGGAATGAATCCTGGTGTCTTTTGATATTGTGATTATCCAATCCATGGTTCGTTCCGAGGAACGAATCCTGGTGTGATTTTTCAATGCACGGTTCGTTCCGAGGAAAGAATCCTGGTGTCTTCTGATTTTCCTATCCACAGTTCGTTCCGAGCAATGAATCCTGGTGTCTTTTGATATTGTGATTTTCCTATCCACGGTTCGTTCCGAGGAACGAATCCTGGCGTCTTTCGATATTGCGATTTTTCGATCCATGGTTCGTTCCGAGGAACGAATCCTGGTGTGATTTTCCTACCCACGGCACGTTCCGTGGAACGAATCCTGGTGTCTTCTGATTTTCCTATCCATGGTTTGTTCTGAGGAATGAATCCTGGTGTCTTTTGATATTGTGATTTTCCTATCCACGGTTCGTTCCGAAGAACGAATCCTGGTGTCTTTTGCTATTGTGATTTTCTGATCCACGGTTCGTTCCGAGGAACGAATCCTAGTGTCTTTTGATAATGTGATTTTCCTATCCATTGTTCGTTCCGAGTAACGAATCCTGGTGAGATTTTCCTATCCACGGATCGTTCCAAGAAAGGAATCCTGGTGTCTTTCAATATTTCTGATTTTTCCTATCCACGGTTCGTTCCGTGGAATGAATCCTGATGCCCTTTGATATTGTGATTTTCCTATCCACGGTTCATTCCGAGGAACGAATCCTGGTGTCTTTTGCTATTATGATTTTCCTATCCACGGTTCGTTCCAAGGAGCGAATCCTGGTGTCTTTTGCTGTTGTGATTTTCCTATCCACGGTTCGTTCCGAGGTGCGAATCCTGGTGTCTTTTGCTGTTGTGATTTTCCTTTCCACGATTCATTCCGAGGAACGAATCCTACTGTCTTCTGATTTTCCTTTCCACGGTTCGTTCCACGGCACGAATCCAAGTGACTTCTTATTTTCCTATCCACGGTTCGTTCCGAGAAACGAACCCTGGTGTCTTTTGGTATTGTGATTTTCCAATCCATGGTTCGTTCCGAGGAACGAATCCTGGTGTCTTTTGATATTGTGATTTTCCTATCCACGGTTTGTTCCGAGGAGCGAATCATGGTGTCTTCAGATTTTCCCATCCACGATTCGTTCCAACGAACGAATCTTGGTGTCTTCTGATTTTCTTATCTACGGTTCGTTTCATGGAATGAATCCAGGTGTCATTTGCTATTGAGATTTTCCTATCCACGGTTCATTCCGAGGAACGAATCCTGGTGTCTTTTGCTTTTGTGATTTTCCGATCCACGGTTCGTTCCGAGGAACGAATCCTAGTGTCTTCAGATATTGTGATTTTCCAATCCATGGTTCGTTCCGAGGAACGAATCCTGGTGTGATTTTCCTATGCACGGTTCGTTCCGAGGAATGAATCCTGGTGTCTTCTGATTTTCCTATCCACGGTTCGTTCCGAGGAAGGAATCCTAGTGTCTTTTGATAGTGTGATTTTCCTATCCACGGTTCGTTTCGAGGAACAAATCCTAGTGTCTTTTGATATTGCGTTTTTCCGATCCGTGGTTCGTTACGAGGAAGGAATCCTGGTGTGATTTTCCTATCCACGGTACGTTCCGAGGATCGAATCCTGGTGTCTTCAGATTTTCCTATCCACGGTTCGTTCCGAGGAATGAATCCTGGTGACTTTTGATATTGTGATTTTCCAATCCATGGATAATTCCAAGGATCGAACCCGGGTGTCTTTTGCAATTGTGATTTTCCTATCCACGGTTCGTTCCGTGGAACGAATCCTGGTGTCTTTTGCTATTACGATTTTCCTATCCATGGTTCGTTACAAGGAACGAATCCTGGAGTGATTTTCCTATGCATGGTTTGTTCTGAGGAACGAACCCTAGTGTCTTCAGATTTTCCAATCCACGGTTCGTTCCGAGGAACGAATCCGGGTGTCTTTTGATATTGTGATGTTCCGATCCATGGTTCGTTCCGAGAACGAATCCAGGTGTCTTCTGATTTTCCTATCCACGGTTCGTTTCGAGGAACGAATCCTGGTGTCTTCTGATGTTCCGATCCGCTGTTCGTTCCGTGGAATGAACCCTGGTGTCTTTTGATATTATGATTTTCCTATCCATGGTTTGTTCCGAGGAACGAATCATGGTGCGATTTTCCTAACCACGGTTCGTTCCGAGGAACGAATCCTGGTGTCGTTTGCTATTATGAATTTCCTTTCCACGGTTCGTTCCGCGAAACGAATCTTGGGGTCTTTTGCTTTTGTGATTTTTCGAGGAACGAATCCTGGTGACTTCTGATATTGTGATTTTCCTATCCATGATTCGTTCTGAGGAACGAATCCTGGTGTGATTTTCCTATGCACGTTTCTTTCCGAGGAACGAATCCTGGTGTCTTCTGATTTTCCTATCCACGGTTCGTTCCGAGGAATGAATCCTGGTGTCTTTTGATATTGTGATTTTCCAATCCACTGTTCGTTCCGAGGATTGAATCCTGGTGTCTTTTGATATTGCGATTTTCCGATCCATGATTCGTTCCGAGGAACGAATCCTGGTGTGATTTTCCAACCCACGGTTCGTTCCAAGGAACGAATCCTGGTGTCTTTCGATTTTCCTATCCACGGTTTGTTCCGAGGAATGAATCCAGGTGACTTTTGATATTGTGATTTTCCTATCCACGGTTCGTTCCGAGGAACGAATCCTAGTGTCTTTTGCTATTGTGATTTTCTGATCCACGGTTCGTTCCGAGGAACGAATCCTAGTGTCTTTTGATAATGTGATTTTCCTATCCTTTGTTCGTTTCGAGGAACGAATCCTGGTGTGATTTTCCTATCCACGGATCGTTCCGAGGAACGAATCCTGGTGTCCTTTGATATTTCTGATTTTTCCTATCCACGGTTTGTTCCGAGGAACGAATCCTGGTGTCTTTTGCTATTGTGATATTCCTATCCACGGTTCGTTCCGAGGAACGAATC
>JAMKQA010017145.1:0-10450 GCA_024699735.1 Posidonia australis | reverse complement strand
TATTACTTGCCAATTACTGTGAAGCTTATAAATGTGAAGATTGGTGTTCCACATGATAGACTACATATCCTGCCACTCAATGAGAGAATTGACATTGCTGGGGTAACTGTGCCTTTTGGATGCCAATCATTGCCCTGGTCCTGTTATCAATCTTTTTGAACCTCCAAATGATAAGGTATGTTCTACGGGGCATCTCATCAAAGAAGAGAACCTTTCTTTCCTGTCCAAATAGATAACAACCTTTGGTTAACTCTTGGACTGATATGGCCCGTAGCTTGTCCATTTGATTTGTTAGGCTGGAATTTGCTATTGAGGCTATTCAAGCTGGAGCTTTCAACCCAAAAACTTCGTTTCTGATTGGTAGCTATACAGTTGGTACCCTGGACATTCTTTCATTTTTTTTTCCTTTGCTTGATTTTCATTTTTTCTAGATAAATGTTATGAAAAGGACATAATGGATGGTTAGTGTTAAGTTAACGTCATTAGTCTCAATTATACTAATTAAGAAAAAAAGGAAAGTTCAGTGTACCAAACTGATGAGTTTTAAAGATGAGGATAGTAAATTGAAAATCGGTCATAGTACAGGATACTATCAAGAAATTTACTCTATTATTTACAAGCAAGGAAAAAGGATAACAAAGATAGAAGAACTACCAATGCCTTGGAAGATTGAGCCATTGCCAGATCATTAGTGACGTAAAATGCAAGAAGGGCCTGCAGAATTCAGCAATACATCACATAATCCTACTTACAGAGGTAGATTTGTATACACAAGTTCCAATCATTGTTTTTAGTTTTGAAATTTTATATGTATCATTAGTAGCAGAGAATACTATTTGAATTACAGTCTATCCCTTTTCAGATAAAATATGCGAAACTAAAAATACAATGGAAAAGAAATATGAAAAGGGCTCTGACTTAGACAAAAAACATGTATCCTAGGATGCTAGCCAAAAGAAAGATAAAAATCATCTACTTCAGCCCATATGTCATGTATGTGAGCAGCCAAGCACATACATGAATATCACAGAATAGAAATGAACACTCTACTTTTTTGCGAGTATAATGTCAGTATCAATTAGGATTAACAACAACATTCTGTTTACTCCTCAATGAAGACCACGCACTTCGGTTTTTTATTGTTTTTATTTGAACTAAAGAGTGAGATATCAAACCATCCAGAAAGGTCAAGCTATCATAAAACAACTAACAACAGCTTTAAAATATTAATCTCTTGCCCAAATTAAGTCTATCATATGCTTGCAATAATGCAATTTCATAGTGATAATACAACATTGTTGGAGGCAAAAATAGGGAAAATAAAAGAGATAATCTATTATTGCTTATGTGTGTACATATATATATATGGGAGACTAGATAACCTAGACATAAATGGATAATAACCTATATGACCATAAAGACTTAACTATACATGTATTATATCTCTAACACTCCCCTTCAAGCTGGAGCATACATATTAATCATGTCCAGTTTGTCATATAAAGGCTTAAACATCTCAACATTAAGACCCTTGGTGAAGATGTCCACTAACTATTCTGAAGACTGAGTGTAAGGTGTAGAAATAACTCCACCAAATCTCTCACATAGTGACAATCAACCTTAATGTGCTTTCTACGTTCATGAAAGGTTGGATTGTTTGTAATGAATATAACAGCCTGATTATCACACTGCATGGACATAGGTAACTCAACACAAACCGAAGTTGCTCCAAGAGTGACTTGATCCACACCATCTCACATGCAGTCTGGGCCATGGATATATACTCTGCCTCAACATTAGACTTTGACATTACATTCTGTTTCTTCTTTCGTTATGTGACAAGATTGCTACCAACATAAGTACATAAGCCAGATATAGATTTTCTATCCCCACGATCTCCTGCATATCCTGAGTCAGAATAAACCATGATCTCTGTATGACTATTCTTTCTATATACTAGACCCTTATGTGGAACTCCTTTAACATAAGACAGAACACGTAGAGCTCTCATTCAGTGTACTTCCCTCGGCTCATGCATGAACTAACTCAATAGACTGACTGTGTATGAGATATCAGGCTGAGCCACTGTCAAATAAATAAACTTCCTGATCAATTGTTTGAACTGACCAGATCCTCTAACAAGTCTAGACTAATGTCCCAGAATGCCGGTGTCTGCTCGATCAGAGTATTCTCTGATTTACATCCTAGAAGGCCTGTTTCATGTAGAATATCTAGGACATACTTTTTCTGTGATAGTACCATCCTTCTAAGTGCATAAACAAACTTAATATTAAGAAAGTAACATGGTATCCCCATATCCTTTGTAACAAAATGGGTTTAAAAAGGTTGTTTGATGTCTACAATGCCTTTTATATCACTGCCTGTCACCAATATATCATCCGTATACATTGCCAGAATAACGCATCCACGAGTAGTCCTCTTGTAGAAAACTGAGTGATCAACAGTGCATCTCTGGAATTCTCTAGCTAAAATCACTGACTGAACTTATCAAACCATGTCCGAGGACTCTGCTTGAGGCCATAAATTGCTTTCTTTAGTTTGCATACACGATCCTCTCTCTGAGTAATATAACCTGGAGGTTGCTCTATAAGTACAAACACAGTTAGATCGCCATATAGAAAGCATTCTTGATGTTCAGTTGGCACAACTTCCAAGAATTATTGAGAGTTAGAGACAAAATAACTCGGATGGAATTAAGGCAGGCGAAAAGAGAAAACGTTTCTGCATAGTCGATGCCATAAATCTAAATAAAGTCTCGAGCAACCAATCTGGTCCTGTATCTATTAATGCTGCCATCTGCTTTATACTTGATAGTGTAGACCTATCTGCAAATGACTACAGTAGCACCAACAATGCGGGTCACAAACTCCTAAGTACCACAACTAGTCAATGTAGCTATCTTTTCATCCATAGCAGCCTTCCAATGAGGAAGGGATAGTGCCTCTTAATGATTCCTCAGAATAGACTCAGAAGAAAGAGACAAGGTAAAACTAGGAAAATGAGGATAAAGAGACTCATAGGAAACAAAATGTGAAATAAGATGAGTAATGAAAGAGCAAGTATCTTTCCTAAGAGCAATAGGAAGATCAGAAAAACTAAAAGGCGGATTTGTATCTGCAGAGAAGACTAATTCAGTGGTGATAGGCTCTAGTGGTTACTGACGGTGTCAATAGACTTGTAGGGGATGAGGATCTGTTTGTTGCACAATAGAACCACTCTGAGAGTCGACATCCTATAGCTCAACAACAGAGGGTATGAGAATAGACATAGTGTGGAGGAACCGATGTCATCAGAGTAACCCAGAGACTCAAAGAAGGTAACATCAACTAAAACAAAATACCGTCAAGTAGAAAGATGAAAACAATAATAACCTCTTTGAGTTCTAGAATACCTAATAAAAAAAAACCTTCGAGACAACTTATCAAGTCCAAGATTTAGATCCTGAACAAAGGTCACACAACCAAAAACTTTAGGAGTTAAATTGAACAGACTTAAGTCAGATTTCATATGTCGAAAAGAAACCTCACCCCCTAGAGGAGCAGACGACATCCTATTAATGAAATAAGTAGCAGTAAGAACAACATCAAACCACAAATGTTTTGAGACATGCATATAAACTATGAGGGTATGAGTAACATTTAAGATGTGTCTATGCTTTTGTTCTGTAACCTTATTTTGTTGTGAGGTGTGAGGACACGAAATCTGATGTATGATTCCTAGTGAAGTACAGTATGATGCAAGTCTAGACTGAACAAACTCAAGGGCATTATCAGTACGCAAATATTTTGGAGTAATATCAAATTGATTTTTTATTTTTACCAAAAATGTTTTGAGTATATCATAAATATGACAATGATCTTTGAGCAAATAAATCCAAGATACTCTTGAAAAATCATCAATAAAGACTATAATATCTATGATCCGACACTGATGGAATCCTGGTAGGACTTCAGACATCACAATGGACTAACTCAAACATAGTAAGAATCGACACAATACGTAAATGACTAAACGAAGCACAGTGATGCTTACCTAACTACCACGACTCATAATTAAAACATGAGACAAAACACTATGGTAACGCTTGCTGAAGCTTCTGGTGAGACGGGTGACCTAACCAGTATTGCCACAGAGATGACGGCTGAGATGTGGATGCTACAGATGCTAATTCTTGAGGTATATCATCACCAACCAGCAAGTATACACCATTTCCTTACTCACGGTCCAAACTAATCCTCCTCTCCTTCTACAAATCCTAAAAGGTACAATGAAATGAAGAAAAGGTGACATAACAACGTAATTGTTTGGTAATTACACTAATTGACAACAAATTAACAGGAAATTTAGGCACAAAAAGAACATTTTCAAGAGACAGTTGTGAAAAAACTTGCACAACTCCTTTACTCGAGACAAGACAAGTTCAACCATTAGCTGTTACCACAGATCGAATATCAGACAATTAAGATAAACGAGTAAACAAACTTCGTGTACCTGACATGTGTGAGGAAATACTGAAATCAATAATCTAGGAAGTATCTCTGGATGCAATGAGTACACTAATACCTGAAGAGGTAGCTTGAGTAACAGTAACAGCAGAATCAGTGACCTTGAACTGTTGGAACTACTCATAATCAGGCTGAGACACAGTGAAGGTCTGCTCATCGTTGGTCGAGGCCACATGTGAAGACTCTATAGTGACATGTGTCGTCTATAGTTTACTAATTATTCCACTCGATGTCTCAATCGTCCACAATGTGTGCATTTTAGACGTCCACCTCCATCATATCGACCACGATCACCACCTCGAGAACCACTACGACCACGTTCTCTAGTAACGACGATTGCTGAAGACTCTAAGGTTGAAGTAGAGATACCTGTGGAGACGCGTAATGACTTGGAGAATGCACTCTGTAAATCTAGAACACTGTTTGCACATAAAATCTACCCTCAAATCTGTGAGCTAAGATCAAAATTTAAGTTGAAGAGATAAATGACCACTGCAAGCTCCTCACGATATTTTTTTCATCTGACTGACATCGTCGATAAGAGATTGATACATCTCAAGCTCATTAAACAATACACGTAAGTGTGTGAAATGCTCCTATATAAATCGATCTCCTTAACGAAAGGCGAACAATTGCTCATAAACTTCGAAAACCTGGGAGCTGTTCTTCTCGTATCCATAAGTAAGTTTGCATGTATCCCAGATTTTCTTAGCTGGCCTCAATAACATAACACCACGTGCAATAGCAAGCTCCGTACTGTTCTTGAGCCATATAACAATAACTGCATCATTTGCACACCAATCTTCATATGCCACATCTTTACTATCCGAAGGAAGATGTGCGAGATGTTTCAATTTTCGATGTGCAGTGATAAAGGTTTCAAAACTTTGTGATCAGAGAAGATAGTTTGAGCCATTTAATTTTTCAAAGGTACCACTAAGATGTTTGACCAATGATTCCCAAGAAGCCATATTTGATGCAAATGAAAAATAACAGATATATGATCTGAGAGAATAGCAAATATGTGAACCGGACTGCTCACCAACACGTGTGGAAATAACATATCCACACACCACGGAGACTGAGGGCAACGGGTGGCCTAGAACATAGCCTGACACGCTCGATCACGACACTAGAGGGACTGGACTACCCCAAAAATTGGACTAGAATGGGTTGGAAGACTCACCGACGAATGGGCTGGAAGACTCACCAATGGCTAGACATGTGCCGGTGAGGGTCGGCGACGTCAGTGAACGGCCTGAACTGGGCCTGTCGGGGCAACAGACTGCCTGGACAGGCCTTACGGGACCGACAGACGGCCTGAACGGGCCCTGTGGCACCGACAAATGGCCTAGACAAGGCGGGTGATGCTGGTGGACAGCCTAAACAGGCCCGACGACGCAGGTAGATGGCCTGAACGGACCCAACGGTGGCCAACGAAGGCTTTGGATGCACTGGAGTGGACGACCGGCGGCGCAAGAGGCGGTGGCGGCGTAGGCAGGCTACAGCGCCGATGGGAGGTGGCCGGAGACCAGTCGTCTGTGGCAAGGACGGTGGCCGGCAGCTGTGTTGTGTCTCTTAGGATTTTATTTGTGCTCTGGTACCATGTTAGAGGCAGAAATAGGAAAAATAGAAGAGATCATCTATTATTACTCATGTGTGTACATATATACATGAAAGACTAGATACCTTAGACATAAACAGATATCCAATAATCCATATAGCTATAAAGACTTAACTACACATGTATTATATCTCTAACAAACATAAAACTAAATTACTAAGAGAGATACTGTTTCAAGTTGATTTTCCACTGAAGATGGAGAAAGAATGCAGACCTGTGAAACATTAGTGACAAGACGTGTAAGCATATAAACAAGAGCAACTTTGTAGTAAAGAACCTTCTTGAACCAGTAAATCCAAGGTTTTCGTTGATTATCTTTGCAGTGTACGTGCTGCACCAACCTGAAGATTACAAACATAATGATCCACTTCTATCATCTATTATGCAAATAAGCCATAAGTAATTAGACTGTTCTGAAAGTAATCATCTTACTGTGGTTCTTTGGTTCCAATAAGGAAAATTACTACAAAGCAGCATCCTATAAATATTGACAAATATGCAATCCACCGATACTGATGAATGAGAAATTCAAAAGGTCAGTTGAGAAAAAAAAAATCACAGTCCATAAAGTGTAAGCTTCAAATGGATTACCTGATTTTCAATATCTGCAGTACTAGCATCATATATACTGAACACTGCTAAAGCCACTCCATAGAGGCTGAGATTGGCAACCTTTAAAAGCATAATAAAAAATGAATAAAAAAGTAGACATGGAATACAGGCATATTTATATATAGGTATATTAAAAGGGTTTAGAAAATGACGACCATTGTGAAAGCATTACGACAACTTGTAAGCGCAACTCTGCTTGTTCGGTTCATTGTAATGCAGTTCACCATTGACCTTCAATGTTAAAAGAACAGTGTCTATTAAACACCATGTACTTTGAAATGTACAAAACATGTTAAACAAAAGAGGACCATGAAAAATGACTAGATCTATTAAGAGAAGCATTACATATGTGAAACTTGTGTTGCTGCCCAACCCAAATTAAAAATTGCAGCAAATATGCTGTAGCCAATTGTTTGCACTGTCAGTGAATCACTTCCAAAGATTTTGCACAGAACACAGCCACCAAAAACAGAAGAAAAAGAAATGGCAACCAAGATAGACCCTCCACCATGCCACAGTTTAAAATGGCCAAACCTGTCAATCTGGCATATGAAGAATGTCTCATTTTTTTAGATATAAAAAGGGACTTTGAGCCATATATTAGTAAATAAACCTTCAATCAGACAATAAATTTTTTGTGTAAAATATACTACTCATAACGTCAATGCTGAAATCTCATTCTACAATGACAAAGGAACTAACTCAGATAATTTTGGATAGTTAAAGACTTTTAAATAACATGTTAAATTTTTTTTATAAGAATTTAATGAGTTAAATTTGGAGAAATTCTAACTTCTTACACCAGGTGTGTTTACATTAGCAATTCTACTGTGTGAATTAATAAGCATGTTTTCTAGTTTACATGAGTATAAAATACACTCACTTGTACAAATAAGAAGAAAATGCACAAGTAAAACAAAAAATAAAAATTACCAACACCCCAGTAAATATGGTTGCAAAGCCATCAGCAACTTGACCAGAAAGCATGACAATAGCTGCATCTCTGCTATGTGAAAGGAAAACATCTCAAATGATGAAAAATGGGGAAATTTTGTATTTCAATTTGAAATTACTGCAAACTTTCTTTTTGTGTAGCCATCTGTGGCTCGGTAATCATTACAGCTTATGCTATAGCTAGTGTAGAAAAGGCAAAAAAATGCACAATTACTGTAAGTTCAGGGAAAATGGAATTTCGTTTGGTTGTGTCTAATGTACCTTGGACTAAGACCAACATCAGTCAAGAACAAGAGCAGATAGGTGAACCAACAAGCAGATGTGATGTCATTCAGCATATGGCCCACGCCATATGAAAGTATCGAACATCTTCCTAGAGGCTCAAATATTTGCCATTCATCTAAGCCTTCACTTCCCATTGTAAGATTCAGTAAATGTTGAATTATGGAGTAATAGATGAGATCAAAACATTGTTATTGCAAAATACCTGAAAAGCATGAAAAAATAAAATCAAATTAATTTTCAAAGACAGAAATGAATTGTCAGAACAACAACAGAAGGATACAAACCCCATGAGGCTCAAATATTTGCCATTCATCTAAGCCTTCACTTCCCATTGTAAGATTCAGTAAATGTTGAATTATGGAGTAATAGATGAGATCAAAACACTCTTATTGCAAAAATACCTGAAAAGCATGAAAAAATAAAATCAAATTAATTTTCAAAGACAGAAATGAATTGTCAGAACAACAACAGAAGGATACAAACCCCATTAGCAAAAGTGCCATGCAGGTACATCAAACAAATACATCACAGCTAGGCCAAATTCATTACAGAGGATATAATGTAGAAAAAGATATTCATTTTTTAGCACCAGTGGATTCTTTTGCACCATAGCTGAAATAGTAAAACAAAGGGACCATGCAACTTTGAAAGCAATCGCGAAACAATTAAACTAAACTCTTTTATGTATCTCAGAGCAGAAAGTCAATACGAGGAATTTCCATGCATGCCAATAGCAAATCTACATAGAATTCTTCTCGTGCTTCTTATTCGTACAAACCAACTTCCGCAGTATGATTCATCATATTTAGCAAAAAAAGTTTCAAGGCTTCATCTGGTTGTCATTCATAAAAGAGCTTTGTGCCAAAAGAATGAACAAACTAAAAAATCAGAGATACAAAAAGTGGAGCCTGATGTTTTCAAAGCAGGAACCGATGCAAACACCATCAAGCATTGACAAATTCAGAATAAAGATCTCATATTTGCAAGTTGGAGTGCATAAGAATTACACAAGGGATATTTTGGACCTGGATATCACAAGACCAATGAACTAACAATATAAATTTCTTTTATTAAATATACATCCCACATCTTCAGAACTCAAGCTACTTTCTGTCAGTCTGTTATTCCATTTTCAGAACTACATCAATTGATAAACACAACACATCAAATGTTGCAAACAAATTTTCAATTACAACTCCAAGCTCGAATTAGCATCACTCCACAGGTTTCCTGACAATCCATTTGTAAAAGACCAATACAGAGCGTCAACTGAAACAAAACAAATTCCAGCATTATCACATCAACACCATCATTACTAAACCCCAAAGAAAAAACAGATTAATATCAAACCATAGGAAACCAAATTCATAGGTCCTAATTCGCAGAAATCAATCTCCAAACAGACAACACCCGCAAAAACAGCCGAAGTTTGTTCATTCGATACAAAGAGAAGAAAATAAGCACATACTATTACAAGAAGGGTGATGGCCTATGACAAACAAGAGAACCTCGTTACTAAAATGGTTATATATCATATATATAGAGACCATACATGGATTGGGATAATACCATGAGTCATCAAAACACAACAGTTAAAGAATCTGTCTTTTTTCCTGATATCAAAATACAAGGAGCCACAGTCGAAGGCTCCTATGCTTCTCCCACTCTAATCATCCCTACCCAGATTGAAACATACTAATCTGATATAATTCCATGTATCAGAGAAACGGTGTATCGGAGAAAAGAATCGTTTTCTTACGCAAACACAAGGGACAAAGGGAGAACTTTGAGGAGGAAAAGAGTAACCCAATTTCTTGGAAGTGCTCCTTTAGAGATTCCAATACCACAAAGTGGGTGCGACGACTATTGTTGAGTCATGATCTCTCTCTCTCTCTCTCTCTCTCTCTCTCTCCTTCTCCATCAAGGCTGATTTTTTTTCTTTTGGTAAGTGCACTTTTCGTTCTCCATCACACATATTGATAAATGACTCTTAAAAATAGTGTCTCTAAAACGTCTATTGATGTTGAGATGGTTGCTTTCTCAGCTTAACTCACGCTACCGCACGTCATCAGACCTCATTAGATTTTTTTTTCCCCAAAATGATTGGTGTTTGGAAGAGGTGAAGCTGCAAAAGATCAGCTTTCTTTAGACAGATGGAACAAAAGTCAAAGCTGCAGAATCCTTGTGGATTATTGTTGGATCCTGTACCTTTCCAACTAAACTTGATCAGAATCTTGTAAACCCATGAATACCCATCAAATCTTATAAGAACTGCTTTATATGGCAGATGGGTGATTGGAAGATGCAAGAGGCAGTTTCCAGGAGATAGTTTACCCCAATCCTCAGCTCTCATTTGTAGCAACTCTCTCAGCTTCCATCTACAATAGTTGGTTTCCGTCTTCTAATTAAGAGCTAGTAGAGCTACTGGGAGCTGCATTTTGCTACTCCT
>JAMKQA010017144.1:0-10591 GCA_024699735.1 Posidonia australis | reverse complement strand
GGAGACACGAGGAAAGGGATGAATATTGGTCCTAGGATACATGGAACCAACGACTCGGATCTCCTCCGGACTTGGAGGAGACATGAAGAATGGCTAGATGGTTGCTCCTAGGATACACGGAACCAACAACTCGGATCTCCTCCAGACAAAAAGGGGACATGAGGGGAGGATAAATGGTTGGTCCTAGGATGCAAGGAACCAACGACTCGATTCTTGTCCAGACTTAAAGGAGACACGAGGAGAGGATAGATGGTTGGTCCTAGGATACAAGGAACCAACAACTCGGATCTCCTCTGGACTTAAAGGAGACACGAGGGAAGGATTCATGGCCGGTCCGAGGAAACAAGGAACCAACGACTCTCATCTCCTCCGGACATAAAGTAGACACGAGGAATGGATAGATTGTACCTCCTAGGATACAAGGAACCAACGACACGGACCTCCACCGGTCTTTAAGAAGACACAAGGAAAGGATAGATGGTTGGTCCTTGGATAGTAGGAACAAACGACTCGAATCTCCACGGGTCTTAAAGGAGACACGAGGAAAGGATAAATTGTTGGTCCTAGGATACATGGAACCTACGACTCGTTTCTCCTCAAGACTTAAAGGAGACACTCGGAAAGGATAGATTGCTGGTCCTAGGATACAAGGAACCAAAGAGTCAGATATTCTATGGACTTAAAGGAGACACGAGGAAAGGATAGATTGTTGGTCCTTGGATATAAGGAACCAACGACTCGGATCTCCTCCGAACTTAAAGGTGACACGAGGAAAGGATAGATGGTTGGTACTTCCATACTTGGAACCAACGACATGGATCACCACTATACTTGAAGGAGACACGTGGAAAGGATAGATGATTGGTCCTACGATACAAGGATCCAACGACTCAGATATCCTTTGGACGTAAAGGAGACACGACTAAAGGATAGATGGTTGGTCCATGGATACAAGTAACTAACGACTCGGATCTCCTCCAGACTTAAAGGTGACACGAGGAAAGGATAGATGGATGGTCCTTCGATACTTGGAACCAACGACTCGGATCTTCTCTATACTTGAAGGAGACACGAGGAAAGGATAGATGGTTGGTCCTAGGATACAAGGAACCAACAACTCGGATCTCCTCTAGACTTAATTGAGACACGAGGAAAGGGATGAATATTGGTCCTAGGATACATGGAACCAACGACTCGGATCTCCTCCGAACTTGGAGGAGACATGAAGAATGGCTAGATGGTTGCTCCTAGGATACACGGAAACAACAACTCGGATCTCCTCCAGACAAAAAGGGGACATGAGGGGAGGATAAATGGTTGGTCCTAGGATGCAAGGAACCAACGACTCGATTCTCGTCCAGACTTAAAGGAGACACGAGGAGAGGATAGATGGTTGGTCCTAGGATACAAGGAACCAACAACTCGGATCTCCACCGGACTTAAAGGAGACACGAGGGAAGGATTCATGGTCGGTCCAAGGAAACAAGGAACCAACGAGTCTCATCTCCTCCGGACATAGAGGAGACATGAGGAATGGATAGATTGTACGTCCTAGGATACAAGGAACCAACGACACGGACCTCCACCGGTCTTTAAGAAGGCAAAAGGAAAGGATAGATGGTTGGTCCTTGGATACTAGGGCCAAATGACTCGAATCTCCTCGGGTCTTAAAGGAGACACGAGGAAAGGATAAATTGTTGGTCCTAGGATACATGGAACCAACGACTCGGATCTCCTCGGGACTTAAAGGAGACACTCGCAAAGGATAGATTGCTGGTCCTAGGATATAAGGAACCAATGACTCGAATCTCCTCCGGACTTAATGAAGACACGAGGAAAGGATAGATGGTTGGTCTTAGGATACATGGAACCAACGACTCGGATCTCCTCCGGACTTAAAGGAGACACGAGGAATGGATAGATGGTTGCTCCTAGGATACAAGGAACTAAAGACTCGGATCTCCTCCAAACTTAATGGAGACACGAGGAAAGGATAGATTGTTGGTCCTAGGATACATGGAAACAACCACTTGGATCTCCTCGGGATTAAAAAAGATACGAGGAAAGGATAGATGGTTGGTCCTAGGATAAAAGGAACCAACGACAAGGATCTTCTCCAGTCTTAAAGAAGACACGAGGAGAGGATAGATGGTTGATCCAAGGATACAAGGAACCAACGACTCGGATCTCCTCCGGACTTAAAAGAGACACGAGGGAAGGATACATTGTTGGTCCCAAGAAACAAGGAACCAACGACTCAGATCTCCTCCGGACTTAAAGGAGACACGAGGAAAGGATAGATGGTTGGTCCTAGATTACAAGGAACCAACGACACGGATCTCCTCCAGTCTTAAAGAAGACACAAGGAAAGGATTGATGGTTGGTCGTAGGATAGTAGGAACCAATGACTCAGATCTCTTCTGGTCTTAATCGAAACACGAGGAAAGGGATAAATGTTTGGTCCTTGGATACAAGGAATCAACTACTAGGGTCTCCTCCAGACTTATGGGATACACAAGGAATGATAGATGGTTGGTCCTAGGATACAAGAAATAAACGACTCGGATCTCCTCTGGACTTAAAGGTGACAAGAGGAAAGGATTAATGGTTGGTCCAATGATACACGGAAC
This sequence comes from Posidonia australis, assembly GCA_024699735.1. Taxonomy (NCBI): domain Eukaryota; kingdom Viridiplantae; phylum Streptophyta; class Magnoliopsida; order Alismatales; family Posidoniaceae; genus Posidonia; species Posidonia australis. Next base: position 7,961 of record JAMKQA010017144.1, on the reverse strand, counting down.
CAATGTCTCGGATCTCCACTGAACTTGAAGGGGACACGAGGAAAGGATAGATGGTTAGTCCTAGGATACAAGGAACCATTGACTCGGACCTTATCCTGACATAAAGGAGACACGAGGAAAGGAAAGATGTTCGGACCTAAGATACAAGTAACCAACGACTCAAATCTCCTCTGGAATTACGGGAGACACGCAGAAAGGATAGATGGTTGGTACAAGGATATATGGTACAAACAACTCGGATCTCCTCCGAAATTAAAGGAGGCATGAGGAAAGTATAGATGGTTGGTCCATGGATACAAGGAACCAACTACTCGGATCTCCTTTGGACTTCAAGGGGACATGAGGAAAGGATAAAGGGTTGGTCCACGGATTCAAGGAACCAACGACTCGGATCTCCTTAGGACTTAAAGAAGACATAAGGAAAGGAATGAATGTTGGTCCTAAGATACAAGGAACCAAAGACTCGGCTCTCCTCCAGACTTAATGGAGACACGAGGAATGGAAAGATGGTTGGTCCTTGGCTACAAGGAACCAATGACTCAGATCTCCTACGAACATAAAGGAGATACGAGTAGAGGATAGATGGTTGGTCCAAAGATACATGGAACCAACGACTCGGATCTCCTCCGGACTTAAAAGAGACACGAGGGAAGGATACATGGTTGGTCCCAGGAAACAAGGAACCAACGACTCAGATCTCCTCCGGACTTAAAGGAGACACAAGGAAAGGATAGGTGGTTGGTCGTAGATTACAAGGAATCAACGACACGGATCACCTCCGGTCTTAAAGAAGACACAAGGGAAGGATAGATGGTTGGTCGTAGGATACTAGGAACCAATGACTCGGATCTCCTCGGGTCTTAATGAAAACACGAGGAAAGGGATAAATGTTTGGTCCTAGGATACAAGGAATCAACTACTAGGATCTCCTCCGCACTTAAGGGAGACACAAGGAATGATAGATGGTTGGTCCTAGGATACACGAAATCAACGACTCGGATCTCCTCCGAACTTAAAGGTGACAAGAGGAAAGGATTAATGGTTGGTCCAAGGATACACGGAACCAACGTCTTGGATCTCCACTGAACTTGAAGGGGACACGAGGAAAGGATAGATGGTTAGTCCTAGGATACAAGGAACCAATGACTCAGACCTTCTCCGGACATAAAGGAGACACGAGGAAAGGAAAGATGGTTGGACCTATGTTACAAGTAACCAACGACTCAAATCTCCTCTGGAATTAAAGGAGACACGCGGAAAGGATAGATGGTTGGTACATGGATATAAGGTACCAACGACTCGGATCTCCTCCGGAATTAATGGAGACACAAGGAAAGTATTGATGGTTGGTCCTTGGATACAAGGAACCAACTACTCGGATCTCCTCTGGACTTCAAGGGGACATGAGGAAAGGATAGACAGTTGGTCCACGGATTCAAGGAACCAAAGACTCGGATCTCCTCCGGACTTAAAGAAGACACGAGGAAAGGAATGAATGTTGGTCCTAAGATACGAGGAACCAACGACTCGGTTCTTCTCCAGACTTAAAGAAGACACAAGGAATGGATAGATGGTTGGTCCGTGGCTACAAGAAACCAATGACTTGGATCTCCTCCGAACATAAAGGAGACACGAATAGAGGATAGATGGTTGGTCCAAAGATACAAGGAACCAACGACTCAGATCTCCTCCGGACTTAACGGAGACACGAGGAGAGGATAGAAGGTTTGTCGTATTATACAACGAACCAACGACTAGGTTATCCTCCGGACTTAAAGGAGACACGAGGGAAGGATACATGGTTGGTCCCAGGAAACAAGGAACCAACGTCTAGGATATCCTCCGAACATAAAAGGGACACGAGGGAAGGATACATGGTTGGTCCCAGGAAACAAGGTACCAACGACTCAGATCTCCTCCAGACTTAAAGGAGACACGAGGAAAGGATAGATGGTTGGTCGTAGATCGTAGATTACTAGGAACCAACGACACAGATCTCCTACGGTCTTAAAGAAGACACAAGGAAAGGATAGATGGTAGGTCGTAGGATACTAGGAACCAATGACTCGGATCTCCTCGAGTCTTAATGGAAACACGAGGAAAGGGATAAATGTTTGGCCCTAAGATACAAGGAATCAACTACTAGGATCTCCTACAGACTTAAGGGAGACACAAGGAATGATAGATGGTTGGTCCTAGGATACAAGAAATCAACGACTCGGATCTCCTTCGGACTTAAAGGTGACAGGAGGAAATGATTAATGGTTGGTCCAAGGATACACGGAACCAACGTCTCGGATCTCCACTGAACTTGAAGGGGACACGAGGAAAGGATAGATGGTTAGTCCTAGGATACAAGGAACCAATGACTCAGATCTCCTATGGACTTAAAGAAGACACGAGGAAAGGATAGATGGTTGGACCTTGGATACAAGTAACCAACGACTCAAATCTCCTCCAGATTTAAAGGAGACACGAGGAAAGGATAGATGGTTGGAACAAGGATATAAGGTACCAACGACTCGGATCTCCTCCAGAATTGAAGGAGACAGGAGGAATGTATAGATGGTTGGTCCTTGGATACAAGGAACCAACTACTCGGATCTCCTCTGGACTTCAAGGGGACACGAGGAAAGGATAGACGATTCGTCCACGGATTCAAGGAACCAACGACTTGGATCTAATACGGACTTAAAGAAGACACGAGGAAAGGAATGAATGTTGGTCCTAAGATACAAGGAACCAAAGACTCGGTTCTCCTCTAGACTTAAAGGAGACACGAGGAATGGATAGATAGTTGGTCCTTGGCTACAAGGAACGAATGACTCGGATCTCCTCCGAACATAAAGGAGACACGAGTAGAGGATAGATGGTTGGTCCAAAGATACAAGGAACCAACGACTCGGATCTCCTCCAGACTTAACGGAGACACGAGGAGAGGATAGAAGGTTTGTCGTATTATACAACGAACCAACGACTAGAATATCCTCCGGACTTAAAGGAGACACATGGAATGGAAATATGGTTGGTCCTAGGAAACAAGGAACCAACGACTCGGATCTCCTCCGGACTTAAAGGGGACACGAGGAAAGGGATAAATAGTTGGTCCTTGGATAGAAGTAACCAACGACTCGGATCTGTTCCGGACTTAAAGGTGACACGAGGAAGGGATAGATGGTTGGTCCTAGGATACAAGGAACCAACAACTCAGATCTCCTACAGACTTAAAAAATACACGAGGAAAGGATATATGTTTGGTCCTTGGATACAAGGAACCAATGTCTCGGATCTCGTCCGGACATAAAGGAGACATAAGGAAAGGATACATGGTTGGTCCTAGGAAACACGAAACCAACGACTCGGATCTCCTCCGGACTTAAAGGTCACACGAGGAAAGGACTGATGGTTTGTCCTAGGATACATGGAACCAACGACTCAGATCTCCTCTAGACTTAAGGAAGACACGAGGAAAGGATAGATGGTTGGTCCTAGGATACAAGGAACCAACGAGTCGGTTCTCCGCCGGACTTAAAAAAGACATGAGGAATGGATAGATGGTTGGTCCAAGGATACAAAGAACCAATGACTCGGATCACCTCTGGACTTAAAGGAGACACGAGGAAAGGGATAAATGGTTGGTCCTAGTATACAAGGAACCAACGACTCGGATCTCCTCCGGACTTAAAGATGACACAAGGAAAGGATAGATGGTTGGTCCTAGGATACAAGGAACCAACGACTCAGATCTCCTCTGGACTTAAAGAAGACACGAGGATAGGATAGATGGTTGGACCTAGGATGCAAGTAACCAATGACTCAAATCTCCTTTGGAATTAAAGGAGACACGAGGAAAGGATTGATGGTTGGTACAAGGATATAAGGTACCAACGACTCGGATCTCCTCCAGAATTGAAGGAGACACGAGTAAAGTATAGATGGTTGGTCCTTGGATACAAGGAACCTACTACTCAGATCTCCTCTGGACTTCAAGGGGACACGAGGAAAGGATAGACGATTGGTACACGAATTAAAGGAACCAAAGACTTGGATCTCCTCCGGACTTAAAGAAGACATGATGTAAGGAATGAATGTTGGTCCTAAGATACAAGGAACCAACGACTCGGTTCTCCTCCAGACTTAAAGGAGACACGAGGAATGGATAGATGGTTGGTCCTTGGCTACAAGGAAACAACGACTCGGATCTCCTCCGACCATAAAGGAGACACAAGTAGAGGATAGATGGTTCGTCCAAAGATATAAGGAACCAACGACTCGGATCTCCTCCCGACTTAATGGAGACACAAGGAGAGGATAGACGGTTTGTCATATTATACAACGAACCAACGACTAGGATATCCTTTGGACTTAAAGGAGACACCTGGAAAGGATAGATGGTTAGTCCTAGGAAACTAGGAACCAACGACTCGGATCTCCTCCGGACTTAAAGGAGACACGAGGAAAGGGATAAATGGTTGGTCCTAGGATACAAGGAACCAACGACTCGGATCTCCTCCGGACTTAAAGGTGACATGAGGAAAGGATAGATGGTTGGTCCTAGGATACAAGGAACCAACGACTCAGATCTCATCCGGACATAAAGAAGACACGAGGAAAGGATAGATGTTTAGTCGTAGGATACAAGGAACCAACGTCTCGGATCTCGTCCGGACTTAAAGGAGACACGAGGAAAGGATACATGGTTGGTCGTAGGAAACAAGGAACCAACGACTTGGATCTCCTCCGGACTTAAAGGTGACACGAGGAAAGGACTGATGGTTGGTCCTACGATACAAGGAACCAACGACTTAAATCTCCTCCAGACATAAAGTAGACACATGGAAAGGATAGATTGTTGGTCCTAGGATACATGGAATCAACCACACGGATATATTTGGGACTTAAAGGGGACACGAGGAAAGGTTAGATGGTCAGTCCTAGGATACAAGGAACCAATGACTCGAATCTCCTCAAGACTTAAAGGAGACACGAGGAAAGGATAAATGGTTGGTCCATGGATACATGGAACCAACGACTCAGATCTCCTCTGGACTTAAAGGAGACAAAAGGAAAGGATAAATGGTTGGTCTAAGGATACAAGGAACCAACGACTTGGATCTCCACTGAACTTAAAGGGGACACGAGGAAAGGATAGATGGTTGGTCCTAGGATACAAGGAACCAACGACTAGGATCTCCTCCGGACATAAAGGAGACACGAGGAAAGGATAAATGGTTGAACCTCGGATACAAATAACCAACGACTTAAATCCCCACCGGAATTGAAGGAGACACGAGGAAAGGATAGATGGTTGGTCCAAGGATACAAGGAACCAACGACTCGGATCTCCTCCGGAATTGAAGGAGACACTAGGAAAGGATAGATGGTTGGTCTTTGGATACAAGGAACCAATGACTCGGATCTCCTCTGGACTTGATGGGGACATGAGGAAAGGAGAGATGGTTGGTCCTTGGATTCAAGGAACCAACGGCTCGGATCACCTCCGGACTTAATGGAGACACGAGTAAAGGAATGAATGTTGGTCCTAAGATACAAGGAACCAATGACACTGTTCTCCTCTAGACTTAAAGGAGACACAAGGAATGGATAGATGGTTGGTCCTTGGATACAAGGAACCAACGACACGGATCTTCTCCGGTCTTAAAGAAGACACGAGGAGAGGATAGAAGGTTGGTCCTAGGATACAAGGAGCCAATGACTCGGATCTCCACCGGACTTAAAGGAGACACGAGGGAAGGATACATGGTTGGTCTCAGGACATAAGGAACTAATGACTCAGATCTCCTCTGGACTTAAAGGAGACACGAGGAAATGATAGATGGTTGGTCCTAGGATACAAGGAACCAACGACATGGATCTCCTCCAGTCTTAAAGAAGACACAAGGAAAGGATAGATGGTTGGTCCTAGGATACTAGGAACCAACGACTCGGATCTCCTCGGGTCTTGAAGGAGACACGAGGAAAGGGATAAATGGTTGGTCCTAGGATACAAGGAACCAACTACTTGGATCTCCTCCGGACTTAAGGGAGACGCAAGGAAAGGATAGATGGTTGGTCTTAGGATACAAGAAATCAACGACTCGGATCTCCTCCGGACTTAAAGGTGACATGAGGAAAGGATTAATGGTTGGTCCAAGGATACAAGGAAACAACGTCTCGGATCTCCACTGAACTTGAAGGGGACAAGAGAAAAGGATAAATGGTTAGTCCTAGGATACAAGTAACCAACGACTCGGTTCTTCTCCGGACATAAAGGAGACACGAGGAAAGGATAGATGGTTGGACCTAGGATACAAGTAACCAACGACTCAAATCTCCGCCAAAATTGAAGGAGACACCAGGAAATGATAGATGGTTGGTCCTTGGATACAAGGAACCAACAACTCGGATCTCCTCTAGACTTGATGGGGACACGAGGAAAGGAGAGACGGTTCGTCCTAGGATTCAAGGAACCAACGACTCGGATCACCTCCGGACTTAATGGAGACACGAGGAAAGGAATGAATGTTGGTCCTAAGATACAAGGAACCAAAGACTCGGTTCTCCTTCAGACTTAAGAAGACATAAGGAAAGCATTGATGGTTGGACCAAGGATACAAAGAACCAACGACTCGGATCACCTCCAGACTTAAGGGAGACACGAGGAAAGGATAGATTGTTGGTCCTGGAATACGAGGAACCAACCTCACAGATCTCCTCGGGACTTAAAGGAGACATGAGGAAAGGATAGATGGTTGGTCCAACGATACAAGGAACCAATGACTCGGATCTCCTCAGGACTTAAAGGAGACACGAGGAAAGGATAAATGGTTGGTCCTTGGATACATGGAACCAACGACTCCGATCTCCTCCGAACTTAAATGTGACACGAGAAAAGGATAGATGGTTGGTCCGAGGATACAAGGAACCAATGAATTGGATCTCCTCTAGACTTAAAGGACACACGCGGAAGGGATAGATGGTTGGTCCTTGTATACATGGAACCAACGACTCGGGTCACCTCCGAACTTAAAGGAGACACGAGGAAAGTATAATGGTTGGTTCGAGGATACATGGAACAAACGATTCAGATCTCCTCCGGACTTAAAGGAGACACGAGGATAGGATAGATGGTTGGTCCTAGGATACAAGGAACCAATGACTCGAATCTCCTCCGGACTTAAAAGAGACACGAGGAAAGGATAGATGGTTGGTCCTAGGATACATGGAACCAACGGCTCGGATCACCACCAGACTTAATGTAGGCACGAGGAAAGGGATAAATGGTTGGTGCTTGGATATAAGGAACCAACGACTCGGATCTGAACCGGACTTAAAGGTGACACAAGGAAAGCATAGTTGGTTGGTCCTATGATACAAGGAACCAACGACTCGGATCTCCTCCGGACTTCCTCCAGACTTAAAGAAGACACGAGGAAAGGATAGATGGTTGGTCCTATGATACACGGATGCAACGACTTCGATCTCCACCAGATGTAAAGAAGACACGAGGAAAGTATAGATAGTTGGTCCTACGATTCATGGAACTAATGACTCGGATCACATTCAGAAATAACGGAGATACGAGGAAAGGATAAATGGTTGGTCCTTGGATACATGTAACCAACGACTCGGATCTCCTCTGGACTTAAAGGTGACACGAGGAAAGGATAAATGGTTGGTCCTAGGATAAACGGAACCAACGATTCGGATCTCCTCCGGACTTAAAAGAGACACGAGGAAAGTATAGTTGGTTGGTCCTAGGTGTTACCATGTTGACCCGAGGGAGGCGGGAAGGAGGATCACAGCCATGCCAGGATGGTGAAGGCGCAAGGAAAGGAAAAAAGCAAGAAAAGGGAGTCGCCACCTAGTCTTTTAATGGAAAGACGAGGAAAACCACAACACACAAAAGATAGAAAACAAACGCAAAGATGCATGTATGATCCGTACCTAATGGATAATGC
>JAMKQA010017143.1:0-13367 GCA_024699735.1 Posidonia australis | reverse complement strand
TCCTCGTGCGTAATAGGAATCCTTACCCATCCTCTGGTTAGCAGACATCCAGCCTTCCCTTTTGCATCTCATGCATTCATCCTTTTGTGGTTTTCCTCCTCTTTCCCTTAAAAGACTAGGTGGCGACTCCCCTTTTCTTTTTCTTTTCTTCTATCCTTGTGCCTTCGCCATCCATTGGCATGGCTGTGATCTCCTCCTCTACCCCTCCCTCCCTCTAGGTCGGGCGGTCGGTCACGGACGGACGCGGTCACAGTACGTATAGGCAAACCCTAGTCAAGAATCACTAGTTGAGGAAGAAGGGGACCCCGATGCACGAGCAGAGCCTCCTCAAGACACGGGAGCTGACAAGGGCGCCTAGTTAACTTCTCTGCTAGAACCAACACTCCTCCAGCATATGCAAGCAGACTTGGACCTAGGGCCACCCAACATCGACGATGAAGAACAAGATGCACTAACACAACCGATGCAAGAGGTAGGGTTGGAGGAAGATGCGGAAGACACCTCTAGGTTGGAGGTTGAGGACGACGAACCAACGACCTTGAGCTGGTGGCCATGGAGCACGTACAAGCAAAGACAAGATTTGAGCAGCCAGCTAAAGGATAAAGGGGCCTTTATGCACCAATGATACCTCCTCAAGAAGTGGAGTTTGACGAAAACATCTCGGGCGACAACACATAGAACAACTGACAAGATGTAGAGGGAGTTGATATCACGACCACTCTGACTCCTTCTTGTCACTGAACCATATGAGCTAGATGGCGTTGGAGATCCATTTGAACTAACCAGGAAGGCTATCACGAATTTTAAGGGTAAGGACATAGTCTTCCAGGATGTGGAACTGCCTGCTCTGGATAGTCGCATGCTCCCACTAATCATCTCCGTAGAAATCAACACTTATACGTTGTCTAGGGTATTCGTTGATATAGACGCTAGTAAAAGCATCTGTTCCCTATCCACTTTGAATCACCTTGACATTGAAGAAAGCGAAATAATCAGGCGTAGCTTCGCCTATGTGGCCTACGACTAAAGTCAAACAAAGGTGATGGACACCATCCTAATAAATGTTACTATGGGACCTCTCACTAGCGCCGCCATAGTTATAGTCATGAAGCAAGATCTGGTGGAACCATTGATTTTGGGAAGATCTTGACTGGTAGAGATTGGCGTAGTGGCATCCCCTGTACATCAACTCCTCAAATTCAAGCATCGAGGGGAAGTTATCATTATCAGAGCTAATCGTGGAATACACTTGCAGATAGGTTGCGAACCTACTCCACCAGAGCTAGGCCACAAAGGACCCCTATCAGCACATATAGTGAAGAACCTCCTAAGGACTGGTACGACTCTGACTCTGACTCTTGGTAAGAAGAAGGATTGGATTTGCAAATGATCCAGGACAGGATGGGAGAAGATGTTGTGCCACCCATCTTCGATGAATACCTAGCTCAAGACTGCCATGATCTGCAACCCATATATGATGAATACAGTGACTTAGACTAGTACAAAGTAGAGGTTGCAATTGGCTCTCTCTGTCTAAGCCTGCAATCAGCTTGTGCCAGAACAGATCCTCCTCCCAAGCCTCTCGATCCTACAGAAAGAACTGTGGAGCCCACCAGGGGTATCTATGAGCACGCCAAGAGAGGAGACACCAACAGCCGTGCCTCAAGTAGGAATGGAGCCCTTCCTAGGCCTCCAGGTACAACAAAGAAAGTAGTGGAGCCCGCCAGGGGCATCCATGAATGCATCAACCAGGGAAGCCTCCATAGACGCACCTCGAATGTGAACAGAGGCCTAATGCAACTTTTGCAAGGACACCAGCCCACCAAGTGCACGTGAGAGGAACCAAGTCAAGTGCAGTCCAACCGCGATCCTTACAAGGCTAAAACCAAGCGCAAACCAAAAAAAAAAAAAAATCAGAAAATGCACCATTAACAACTCCGCACTCAGCAATAGAGGAACCCAATCAAGATCAGTCCAACCGGGATGCTCACAAGGCAAAGACAGGGCAAAACAGAAGGAGAAATAGGAAGATACGCCAACCCCAACATCTGAAAGCTCAACGCTAGGGGCAAGCTTCGGTAGCCACCCTATAGGTAAGGCCCTCCATCTAGGAAGGTTAGTGCATAGTTCTACTGAGCCCAACTAGGGTCAAGGTCATTTTATCTTTCAAAAACATGTAAATAAGACATTAATTTTCCTTCTTTTATGATCATTTTCCTTTATTTGTCTTTGTTATTCTGCATGCTAGACTAGGTTGAAACAGCAATAAAATGCAGTAATAATAAAGATGATTGATGAGTGTGAGTCATACACCCAACACCTTGGAACGTTAGGCAAGGCTACCAACCTATTATCTAGGGCTTTCTTCCCTAAGCAGAGACTGTGCGAAACCAACCTATTATCTAGGGCTTTCTTCCGCACTAAGCATCAAAGGAACCCAATCAAGATCAGTCCAACCGGGATCCTCACAAGGCAAAGACTGGGCAAAACCGAAGGAGAAACAGGAAGTTACACCAACCCCAACATATGAAAGCTCAACGCTAGGGGCAAGCTTCTGTAGCCACCCTACAGGTAAGGCCCTCCATCTAGGAAGGGTAGTGCGTAGTTCGACCAAGCCCAACTAGGGTCAAGGTCATTTTATATTTCAAAAACATGTAAATAAGACACTAATTTTCCTTCTTTTATGAACATTTTCCTTTATTTATCTTTATGAACATGGCTTTCTTCCTTAAACAGAGATTGTAACACCCAGGGAAGGTCCACCTGATGGGTTGGATGACCTAAAGACCTCCTCAAATCCATGGAAGTTACATGTACTGTAGAAGTACTACCCATGATCAGTCTATCTGCACTCAAAAGAGTCCTAGGGCCTAATATTGAGCCGAAAAGAAGGTAACTCCTAGAGCCTACAGGAAATAGATATTTGTGTGACCTATACTTTGCCCCATTGCACGAGGAGATAAGAGTAAGGCAAGCTCGGAGCTGAAGTAGATCCTAAAAGCCGCTCGCCGTCTATAGCGTGGTGTCCTAGCGTAAGTCTAAAAGGCAGTGATGGATGAGCACTATGGAATGAGCCAAACTTAGAAAGCACATAAAGAGGGGAGAGCATCTAAAAATAAAGGAAGTGTTTCGATCTCATCAATAACCAATATCTATTGATTGAACACTTAAAACAGGTGTAAGACCATTGATGCTCAGCGAGTGTGCTATCATAGTGTAAACCATAGTGAGTAGTGATGGGTAGACACCTGCCAAAGCCAAGAAAAGAAATGAAAAAAGAAAAAGAGCTAAAATGACTGTAGCAAAGAAGCTGCCCAATTGACAAAAAAAAGAGAGAGACAATATGGCAGCAAAGAAGTTGTCGAGGAACAAAAGAAAAAAACCATAGGGAAATAAATGTGCATTAGAATCAACCACCGGCGAGCAACATCAAAAACTAAAGCCAATGTTGAGAGCTTGCCGAACCTTGAACCTCCCCCAATCTTTTGCACACACATAGGCAAAGGAGAAGCCACCTAGAGCATTCAAGGACCAAATAGGTTAAAGGAGTGGCAAACTAAGAAGGCCTAGGTGTGGAAGAAAGTCTCTAATGGGTTTAAGGCATGACAAAAGGGAAAGCTCTCTCACCTTGGATAATACATGGAAGCAATGCCAAATGTATGAGAGGGAAGGTTGTGACTACATTCATCATTAATTAATCAAAAAAAAAAAAATACAAAAATCCAAAAAAATCAAAAAGATCCAAAATTCCAAAAAAATCAAAAATAAATCTAAAATTCCAAAAACAAATATCAAAAAATCCCCCCAAAAAATAAATCAGAAATCCAGAAAAACCTTAAAATGAATAATAGGTAGTGTCATCCACCTTACCTACAAGTGAAAACCTAGTAAGAAAGGAAATTAGAGTTGGTTTGGCCAGTGATGCAAGAATCGGCCTACTAGGTTTTGAAGTTAGGTGTCCTATTCAAGCATGCCTTCACAGCTTGGGTGCATTTTTCTCCACAAAGACATTGTCCCACGATGATCTTAGTGCATCCACGGATGACTCACAATTGGCATCCACTGAGCTCCGATTTTCCATCTCAGTTGAGGCCAAGATTGATTCCCTCAACCTAATCTTAAGCATGGGGGAGAAAAGGATAGCACTGCAGTATCATTCTTAGCCAACACTTCCACTGAAGGGAAAGGTACACCCTTTGATTACTAATATGCTATTGAGTGTGCAAGTACCACCAGGTGTTAGTACATCAAGTCTGATCATGAGGATGCATCAAGTCCCACCATGTGCATCACATCTTGTAATGCCCCTGCACTACATGACAATACAGGAACTACCCAAATGTAACTAATTGAGTCTAAATTAACAGAATTAAATAAATAAAGCTAAACACCTAGACCTGTGTGCGGCGAAAGTGGCTTGAATGCGATGCACCAGACAAGATTGTACCTACTTTTGAGCACCTAAGACAAGGCAAAAGAAAAACCACGTGTGAGTGATAGGAATGTCACCCAGTACGTGCCTCATGAACAACAACAAAACCGACGGAAAACCTTGCATTGCCAGAAAATCTTGAGAAGCCACAGTCGTCGAAAAGCCAACACATGCGGTTCGGTAAAAATCAATAGAGGATGCTATTTCAAAGCTTTCTTTTCTTTTCCTTTTCAAAATCACATGCTCATTAACAAATATTTATGCACAAATCAGAAAAAAAAACCATTTCCATCTAGTTTTCCAGCCCAAAGCACCATTCTATCCATTAATACAAATCACAACAAATCAAGGCTAGGAACTAATTCAACACAAATCTCAATCCATGTCTCAAAACTGGTCACATCACCCTTGCCACAAGTGATCGACCTAGCCACAAGCAATTGTCGAGGCTCCACCCCCGACCACACTGGAGTGCCGCGGTGAACCACCCTGCACTGGAGTTCAACCGCCCTGGTCGCAACCTCAAAACGTACCCTTACTAGTACGAGCACAGAGTGCGTCCTCAAGACGTCCTATTGCCCGAGCACTTGTGGACTCTAACCCCAGACCTGACCAGCACTGGCACTGAGGGTAATCTGGGTCTACTGTACCCTGGGTCTTACAATACCACCACAGTCTTGAGGCTCCTACCCTAGATTGCAACTTAGCAACCACGACTAAGGACACGTCCCCGACATCTCTAGAGATCTCACTGCCCCTGTCGGCAAGCCCCAGTCTAATTGTGGTTCCTACAAATCTCAGAAATATCTTTTAAACCACATGCAGTTTCTCATTTCAAATCATTTGGCAAAACCAGTTTTCATTCATAAAATTCTTTATAAATCTCACACATTAACTGTCACATTTCTCATCTATGGTTCTCAAACCAATCATTTACATTGGCATTCATTCATGGTTCATTGTACCATGCATTCACCCTTTACATAGGTCCACAGGTATTCCACATATTTCATGGAAAGCATAATTAAAACATGTTTGCATGCAACATCTCACGAATCAATTCTATGCATCTCATACATTTATCATGCATTTATCTCAATTTATTAACATTTTTCAAGGCATTTCTCAATATGGTTCTGAGTCTTGATCTAGCATACCGAATAGGGTCCCGGTTGACCAAAAATCCTGTATTCGGTCCATCGAATTATATCGATACTCCAAATCTCTGTCAGTTTTATCAGTTCCCCGCTAGAACAGTCGACCGAAATCATCTAGTAGTCTGAAATTCCCTGATTCGGTCGACCGAATTACCCCCAGTAGTCTGAATCAGTGGCCCAGCAAACCGACTTGGAGGAATTTCAGTATCCCAAACCCAGTTCGGCATACCATTTTCTGCGATTGCAGAAAACCTCCCCAGTTGATGCCGTCTCTTCTCTCCAAAGTGGGAGTGAGGGGCAGACCCATTTAATCTACCACATAAATCACAAGTAAAACATGGGGTGTAGACCTCCAAGTCTACTTCAAAACCCCTCAATCCAAACACAAAACCATTAAGCATGTTGTTCTATAGAAATTCATAAAGACATGAAGCTTATACGAGATTACTGTAGCATGCATCCAAAATCACTAGCAAAATCCCACGAAACAACCATGAATCAGCATGATCTCAACATAAACACGTTATACATCTCATTCCCAACATTTTCCTATTTTTGCATGATTTCTACCTCATTAACCATGATTTATCACTTAACCTTAACATGCCTTAACCGAGGAAAGCGAGAAGGAGGGGGAAATGCTTATTTAGCTTCGACAAGCCTCGCGTGCCCACGTGCTCCAGCGATGCTCAACACTGGCCTCACCCACTCGCACGATCTCCTCCAACGCACGGTTCTCTTCCCACCTCGCGGCTCGCTTCCGGCCTCCCCACTCTCTTCTCAGCTTCCCTAGTAACAGCGCACCTCCACCTCCATGCCTTTCTTTTATCGCCACCTCCTTGCCTACCACTTCCCCGAAATCTCGTCAATCTCTCTGTTAGCCTCCTTGCCGAGGAAGAGATGGGACGAGCAGCCCTCCCGCTAGGGCTCACAAGCATGGGAAGATGGGGTCACGGGCGTGGAAAAGAAAAGGGGCTCAAGTCTCATGTGTGGTTCGACTCCTTGACCAAGTTCAATTCTCCAGTGGGTTTCACCCTCAAGAATGGGTGCTGAGGTGCACATACTGACCCACAAAGCCAAGGAAGTCACACCACCAGGGAAAAATTAGGAACACAATCACACTAGGAGAGACCATAACCAACAAACACAACCTTGATTATCCATTAATAAACCATATTCAAATGATACAACAAATTCCATGGTTTTACATTAAATGGAAAATCAAGCACAGATGTTACACCATACCCCCCTCAAAAGAATTTCGTCCCCGAAATTCACTGATCAAACAAATGGGGGTACTGGGACTGCATGTCCGCTTCTCACTCCCAAGTAGCCTCTTCAACGCCATGGTGTCTCCACTGGACTAGCACAAGAGGTATCACCATGTTCCTATGGACCTGTTCTTTCCTATCAAGGATCTGTACAACACCCTATATTATGGACAAATCTTCTTGCAGCTCACCCGACTGGACTAAAATCACTTGGGATACGGCGGCCAAACACTTCCTCAACATCGAGACGTAAAACACACTGTGTACGCCCGAGAACTCTGGAGGCAAGTCCAACTGATAGGCAACTTCCCCGACCCTTTTGGTTATCTTGTAGGGGCCAATGTAGCGAGGACTCAGCTTTCCCCACTTCCCAAACCTGAATATGCCTTTCATTGGTGACACCATTAGGAAGGCAAAGTCTCTAGCCTCGAACTCCAAAGGTCTGTGCCTCCGATCAGCATAACTCTTTTGTCTGCTCTATGCAGCCACCAGTCTTTTCCTGATCAGGTCCACTTTCTCTGCATACTACTGCACAATCTCTGGGCCCACGAGTTGTCTCTCACCTACTTCATCCCAACAGGTAGGTGTATTACACGGTCTACCATACAATGCCTCATACGGTGTCATACCTATGCTAGAGTGATAGCTGTTGTTGTAGGCGAATTCGATCAACGGAAGATGATCTTCCCAGCTCCCTCTAAAATCCAAGGTGCAGGCCCTCAACATGTCTTCTATGGTCTGGATAGTCCTCTCAATCTGCCCATTTGTCTGAGGATGGAAGGCTGTACTAAAATGTAGAATGGTGGCGAAAGCCTCTTGCAATGCTCCCCAGAATCTAGATGTAAACCTGGTGTCCCTATCAGACACAATGGACACTGGCACCCCATGTAGTCGGACTATCTTAGCCACATACAACTCTGCCAACTGAGCTAACAGGAGATTCACCCTTATAGGTAAGAAATGTGTCAACTTTGTGAGACAATCCACGATCACCCAGATGGTGTCGTTCTTCCTCCTGGTCTTGGGCAGTCCTGTCACAAAGTCCATTGATACATGCACCCATTTCCAAACCCGAATATCCAAAGGTTGCAACATTCCCCCAGGCTTTTGGTGTTCAATCTTGACCATTTGGCAGGTTGCACACTTCATCACATGCTCAACTATCTCTCTCTTCATTCCAGGCCACCAAAAATTTCTCTTCAAATCCTTGTACATCTTGGTGCTCTCGGGATGAATTGTATATTTAGATCGATGGGCTTCATCAAGTAGTATCTATTTCACATCCTCCACCTGAGGCACATACAGGCGTAGATCATACCTGAGTCCTCCATCTGCACCAACAGAGAAATGAGGCACCTCTCCCCACCTCCAGCTTAGCCCAAGTCTCCTACACAAAGGGGTCTAGTTGCTGAGCAGCTACAATAGTTTCCAATAATCTTGGGCGAACAGACATATTTACTACCCAAGCTACATCAGGTCCCTGAGGCTGCCTCAACGGTCTGCACCCAACCAAATCCTCTAGCATTTGCCATTCCTTGGTCATCAAACTGGCCATCAAGTGAGTGCATCTACTCAAGGCATCAACGACCACATTAGCCTTCCCAGGGTGATATGATAGGCTAAAGTCATAGTCCTTGAGGTATTCTATCCATCTCCTCTGCCTCAAATTCAAATACTTCTTGAGTGAAGATATACTTTAAGCTCCGGTGGTCTGTTAATACCTCAAACTGCTCACCATAATGGTAATGTCTCCAGATTTTCAGTGCAAACACTACTGCAGCCATTTCCAAATCATGAGTGGGATAATTCCTTTCATGGTTCTTCAACTGGCGTGAGGCATACACTACAACTCTCCCATGCTGCATCAGTACACATCCTAATCTTGTCCCACAAGCATCGCAGTATACTGCAAAGCCTCCACTCCCCGAGGGTAGAGTCAAAACTAGAGATGTGACCAGTCGAATCTTCAATTCATTGAAGCCCTCCTCGCATTGCCAGTTCCAAATGAAAGGAACCTCTTTTTGTGTCAATCTGGTCAAAGGTGCTGCAATCTTGGAGAAATCTTGTATGAACCTTCTATAATAGCCAACCAAGCCCAAAAAGCTTCTGATCTCTGTCACGGTCTTGGGTTTGGCCCAACTACTAACTGCCTCAACCTTGGCTGGGTCCACTTTGATTCCCTCACCTGAAATGATGTGGCGAAGGAATGTGACCTCTTCCAGCCAAAACTCACACTTAGAGAACTTTGCATACAGTTGATGTTGTCTCAAAGTCTCTGACACAATTCTCAAATGTGTTTGGTGAGTCTGCACATCAGGGGAATATATCAGCACATCATCAACAAATACCACAACAGATTGGTCCAGGTAGGGTCTGAACACCCTATTCATCAAATCCATGAAAGCAGTTGGTGCATTCGTCAACCCAAATGGCATAACCAAAAACTCATAATGGCAATACCAGGTACGAAAAGTTGTCTTATGCACGTCAGTTTCCCAGATCCGTAGCTGGTGATATCCCGATCTCAAATTAATCTTCAAGAAAACTGAAGCCCCCCTGAAGCTGATCAAACAAATCATCAATCCTAAGTAGAGAATATTTATTCTTGACTGTAATCTGGTTCAGCATCTGATAATCAATACAGAGACGGAGTGAACCATCCTTCTTCTTCACAAATAGTACCAGTGCACCCCAAGGTGACACACTTGGCCTAATAATTGCTCTGTCCAGCAACTCCTGAAGCTCATTCCTAAGCTCTCTCAACTCTGCTGGTGCCATTCGATAAGGGGCCTTAGATATAAAGCTAGATCCTGGCACCAAGTCGATCTAAAATTCAACTTCCCGGTGCGGCGGCATCTTAGGAAAGTCCTCTAGAAAAAGATCAAGGTATTCTTGAACCACAGGTATATCCTACATCCTCAAAACTGAAGAAGAAGACACTGTCATGCTCGATAGATACCCCACACATCCTCTAGATAAGTGGCAGTAGGCTTTAATTGCAGAAATTATCTTCTTCTGTTCTCCTAGTCTGGTTCCTTGCACCACACACCACCCTTGACTGAGGCACTTGACTAGGACTCTCCTCTTAGCACAGTCAATGATGCTTGAATGCTGCACCAACCAGTCCATCCCCAAGATGATGTTATATTCCTACATATCCATCACAATCAGACTGGATCTGAAATCTTGGTCCCCCAACTTCACATTGACTGACCGTAGGTATTTCCATGCTAAGTTGTACTCTCTCGTGGGGTCACCACATCGAGATGGAAGGCCAATCTAGCTGGTCGGTCCCCAACCTCTGCAACAAAGGACTTAGAGATAAAAGAAAAAGAACACCTCGAGTCAAACAGGACTCTAGCCATACGATCAACCACAAGAAAGGAACCTAGATATCACACATAATATCCATCAACAACAGCACAATACAACAACAGCAACAACAACTACATAGGGAGAGTACCAGATACAGTAGTGCATTAATGGGAAAGGCTACAATTCATAACATGCCTCTATTCCTTACCCTCTACCACATCCCCTGATGGACCCGCATCAGGAGCAGTTATGGAGAACACTCGCCCCTTAGTTAGCTGACAAGGCGTGTCTCCAGCTGGCTTTGCAGGATCAGGGCAATTTTGCAGAATGTGCCCAGACTTTCCACAGTTGTAGCAGACTGTCTTCTCTGGATTCCACTGTCGATGGTAACATTGTGCTGCTACATGCCCTGGGCATCCACAGCTAAAACAAGATTTCTTCTTTTTCGGGCCACTACTCAAACCAGCATGACTGTATCAAGCTCCTCCCCCAGCTACAGACTTGGCGTGCTCCTTCCTTTTCTTCCCAAAGCTCCCAAAACTGCCTGAGCTCTGCTTCCTGGAAGTAAAAGACCGTGGAGCAAACGCTTTCCCCTTGCCTATGGGGTGATCTTCCAGAAACAACTTGCGGTCCTCCTCATAACGGGTTGCCAATTCCACTGCTCTGGTCAAAGTGGGGTACTCGTAGCCTAAGATCCTCAGTCTGAGTGCTGGAGTCAGTCCCTCCACAAACCGCTTGGCTTTACACTTCTCGGTGTCAAATGTCTGTGAGAACTACTCCAATCTAGTGAAGGTCGCATCATATTCAGCTACCATGCTTCAGGTTTCTAAATTCCCTGTCCAGTTGATCTCTTTCATATTCTAGAAAATACTTCTCGTAGAAGGCCTCTCGAATATCCTCCCATGAGATCATCAGCAAGTCAGCATTAGGGAACTTCATACGGCAGGTGGCTCTCCACCATTGATTGGTGTCACCCTTACACTGAAATGTAGCCAATCAGACCCACTTCTCAGCTGGGCACTCCATGCCCTCCAAGACCTTCTCAACCTCAAGCAGCCAGGCCTCACAATCTTCTAGCTTGCCCTTGCCATCAAAAGTTGGCGGGCTCAAATGGTGGTTGACTAGGGTCTGCCTTGGTCCCATTTGTGTTGTTCTTGACAAAGGTCTGAGCAAAACCCTGCATCATGTGACTCAGCTCCTGCCGAATGCCTCCCCAACCACTGTCCTGCTCCTCACCAGAACATCCTGTGGGAGTCCTAGCTTTGCCACGACCTCTAGGTAGCATCTTGCTACCACCACAAGAAAACACACAAATTAAGTGTTATGATCTCATGTAGATTGTGCAGTCCAACTAAAGCCATAGTGTCGGACACCCTAAGCTGGTGCACTTAGTGAACCTAGGTTCTGATACCACTTTGTAACGCCCCCGCGCTACACGACAGTATAGGGACTACCCAAATGCAACTAATTGAGTCTAAATTAACAGAAATAAATAAATAAAGCTAAACACCTAGACCTATGTGTGGCGAAAGTGGCTCGAATGCGATGCACTAGACAAGACTGCACCTACTCCTGAGCACCTGAGACAAGGCAAAAGAAAAACCACGTGTGAGTAACAGGAATGTCACCCAGTACGCACCCCAAGAACAACAACAAAACCGACGGAAAACTTTGCATTGCCAGAAAACCTCGAGAAGCCACAGCCTTCGAAAAGCCAACACACGTGGTTCAGTATAAATCAGTAGAGGATGCTATTTCAAAACTTTCTTTTCTTTTCCTTTTCAAAATCTCATGCTCATTAACAAATCTTTATGCACAAATCAGAAAAAGCCCATTTCCATCTAGTTTCCTAGCCCAAAGCACCATTTTATCCATTAATACAAATCACAACAAATCAGGGCTAGGAGCTAGTTCAACACAACTCTCAATCCATGTCTCAAAACTGGTCACATCACCCTAGCCATAAGCGATCGACCTAGCCACAAGCAGTTGTCGAGGCTCTACCCCCGACCACACTGCAGTGCCATGGTGAACCACCCCGTGCTAGAGTTCAACAGCCCCGGCCGCAGCCTCAAAACGTACCCTCATTGGTACGAGCATGGAGTGCATCCTCATGATGTCCTGGTGCCCGAGCACCTGGGGACTCTAACCCCAAACCCAACCAACACCGGCATTGAGCGTAGTCTGGGTCTACTGTACCCTGGGTCCGACAGTACCACCATAGTCTCGAGGCTCCTACCCAGGACTGTAACTCAGCAACCACGACCAAGGGCACGTCTCCAACATCTCTAGAGGTCTCACTTCCCCTGTCTAATTGTGGTTCCTACAAATCTCGGAAATTTCTTTTAAACCACATCCAGTTTCTCATTTCAAATCATTTGGCAAAACCAGTTTTCATTCATAAAAGTCTTTATAAATCTCACACATTAACTGTCACATTTCTCATCTATGGTTCTCAAACCAATCATTTACATTGGCATTCATTCATGGTTCATTATACCATGCATTCACCCCTTAGATAGGTCCACATGTATTCCACATATTTCATGGAAAGCATAATTAAAATATGTTTGCATGCAACATCTCATGAATCATTTCTATGCATCTCATACATTTATCATGCATTTATCTCAATTTATTAACATTTTTCAAGGCATTTCTCAATATGGTTCTGAGTCTTGATCTGGCATACCGAATAGGGTCCCGGTTGACCAAAAATCCTGTATTCGGTCGATCAAATTATATCGATACTCCAAATCTCTGTCAGTTTTATCAGTTCCCCGCTAGAACAGTCGACCGAAATCATACAGTAGTCCGAAATTCCCTGATTCGGTCGACCGAATTACCCCCAGTCGTCTGAATCAGTGGCCCAGCGAACCCACTTGGAGGAATTTTGGTATCCCAAACACAGTTCGGCATACCATTTTCTGCGATTGTAGAAAACCTCCCAAGCTGATGCAGTCTCTTCTCCCCAATGTGGGAGTGAGGGGTGGACCCATCTGTAACCATGCTGGCGAGGATCGCAAGATAATGTGAAAATCGGCAAAGCTATGGTAGAAAAATAAATAAAAAATGCAAATGCTGGAGTCGCCACCTAGTCTATTATGGAAGACGAGGAAAACCAAATAAAACATGAAAAATCATGCAAAACAATAAGGAAGGTCTTCGAAAACCAGAAATCTGGGTAAGGAT
>JAMKQA010017142.1:0-13493 GCA_024699735.1 Posidonia australis | reverse complement strand
CATGGTCTTTACACCATGAAATCACCCCTCACACGGGTCCATATCCATATCCATATACAGAAGCCATGCTTCAAAAACTCATGGAAACATTATTAAAACAACATACTAACATGCATCATCTTACATGTCATTCCATGCATTCCAGACATTTACCATGTATTTATCCATATTTAATCATCATTTTCTATGCATTTATCACTGCAGTACAGGGTTCACAATCGGCATACTGTTTTTCCATTTCGGTATACCGAAATCTCCTAATTCGGTATACCGAAATTCTTTGGTATACCGAATCCCTGTCAGATTTCTCAGACACAGGGGAAACGGTCGACCGAATTCCTCCGATCGTCCGAGGCCAAAACGCTGGGTATCGCCTGGGAGCAATTCGGTATGCCGAATCCAATTCGGCATATTATTTTCTGCTGTTGCAGAAAACTCCCCAGGCCACCGTCGCCCTTTTCTCCCCCAAGTGGGAGTAAGGATCGGACCCCCCAAACATGCCACTAAAATCACCAATAAAACGTGGGGTGTAGACCTCCTAGTCTACTTCAAAACCCATCAATCAAAACATGAATCCATTAAGCATGTTGTTCTAAAAAAAATCACAAAGGCATCAAGCCCAAACACATTCACTATAGCATGCTTCAAGAACACCCACGAAAATCATACAAAATGCCCATAAATCAATATGATATCAACATGCTCACATCATTCATCTCATTCCCAACATTTCCCCATTTGTTTGCATGATTTAAACATCATTTTCATGATTTTTTCCTCAAACCCAACATGACTCAACTACGGAAGAAACAGAAGGGAAAACAATAGGGAAACGTGTACCTGGCTCCGACGAGCCTCATGTACCCTCACACCGGCAGTGCACGGCACCAGCCCAGCCCCCACACTTGCGCGAGCTCCTCTGGCGCGTGACTCCTCCGCAGCGACCACACTCCCTCTCCCCCTCTCTCTACTTCTCCCCCCATGTCGCACACCTCCTCTTAACACCTCCGACGCCTGCCATCCCGGAATCTCGCCGACGTCCACCAATTACGCGTAGCTCTGGACGAAGGGGATGGAATGAGCAGCCCTCCCCCGATAGGTTTCACGAGATCAGGTCCTCAGTCACGGGCGTGGAGAAGATGGGTAATAGCACGGCACAGTACCGCGGGCTCTTGACCAAGTCAAAGCCCAAGCCCAAGTGGGTCCACCTCCAGCACGGGTCCCAAAGCAGAACCGACGCACTAGCCAAAGAAATACACACCATAGGGGAGAAACCAAGGCACCAAACACAGAGGGAGCTCATAGCCAACAAACACAAACTAGATTTACCATTAATAAACCATACACAAATAATTACAAGAAATTCATGGTTTATAATAAATGGAAAATCCAGACACCGATGTTACATCTCCTATCTCGAATTCTAGAGGTCTCCGCCTCCTATCAATATAACTCTTCTACCGACTCTAGGCAGACATCAACCTCTTCCTGATTAAATCCACCTTGCCCTCGTACTGTTGTACGATCTTGGGCCCAACTAATTGTCTCTCACCCACCTAACTTCAACAAGTGGGTGTCCTACAGCGTCTATCATACAATACCTCATACGGTGCCATACCAATACTAGTGTGGTAACTGTTGTTATATGCAAACTCAATCATAGGTAAGTGATCCTCCCAGCTACCACCGAAGTCCAAGGCGCAATCCTTCAGCATGTCCTCTAGTGTCTGGATGGTCCTCTCTATCTGGCCATCCGTCTCGGGTGAAAGGCAATGTTAAAATTCAGCACTGTGCCAAAAGTCTCTTGCAGAGCTCCCCAGAATCTTGATGTAAACCTCGTGTCTCTGTCAGACACAATAGACACTAGGACACCATGCAATCTCATAATCTCAGCCACATACAACTCTACCAGTTTTGCCATTGGAAGATTCACACTCATTGGAAAGAAATGTGCCGATTTTGTAAGGCGATCCACTATCACCCAAACTGTACCATTCTTTCTTCTGGTTTGCGGCAAACCCGTCACAAAGTCCGTCGACGTATTTTCCCATTTCCACACTGGAATGTCCAGAGGTTGCAAGGTCCCTCTGGTCTATTGGTGCTCTATTTTCACCATCTGGTAGGTTGCACACTTCGCTACATACTCAGCAATGTCCCTCTTCATCCTAGGCCACCAGAAGCTCCTCTTCAGGTCTTTATACATCTTGGTGATTCCTGGATGGATGGTGTATCTGGAGCGGTGAGCTTCATCCAACAGACTGTTCTTGATTTCCTCTATTTGAGGCACATATAATCTCAAACCATATCTCAACCACCATCTACCCCAACTGAAAAATGAGAGGCATTACCAGCTTCCAACTTCCTCCAGATATCTTATACAAAAGAATCATATTACTGAGCTATGACAATCGCCTCGATCATCCTAGGGCGAATAGACAAATTAGCTAACACCACTCTGGCAGGTCCCTGAGACTGTCTTCGTGGCCTACACTCCACTAGTCCCTCTATCAATTTCCATTCATGGATCATCAGACTAGCCATGACATGAGTGTGTCTGCTAAGAGCATCTGCAACCACATTTGCTTTCCCTGGGTGGTACGACAAACTGAAATCATAATCCTTAATATACTCCACCCAGTGCCTCTATCGCAGGTCCAAATCCTTCTGAGTAAAAATGTACTTTAGACTCTTATGATCTGTGTACACCTTAAACTGTTCGCCATATAAGTAATGCCTCCAAATCATCAAGGCGAACACAACAGCTGCCATCTCTAAATCATGGGTAGGATAATTCTTCTCATGATCCTTCAACTGGCGTGAGGCATACGCCACCACCCTACCATGCTGCATCAGCACACACCCCAAACCCATTCCACAGGCATCATTATAGATCGTGAAACCGCTGCTCCCAAAGGGCAAAGTCAAAACTAGGGCCGATATCAGACGAGCTTTCAACTCATTGAAGCTCTTCTCGCACTACCAATCTCAGGCAAAGTGCACTTCCTTCATAGTCAGTCAGGTCAATGGTGCAACAATCTTGGAGAAATCTTTGATGAATCTCCTATAATATCCTACCAGGCCGAGAAAACTTCTAATCTCAGTTACTGTCTTCGGTCTGACCCAACTGCTCACAGCTTCCACTTTGGTTGGATCTACCTTGATGCCTTCTCCTGAAATAATGTGACCAAGGAAAGACACATCTTCCAGCCAAAACTTGCACTTGGAGAACTTGGCATAAAGCTGATGCCACCTCAGTGTCTCTTGTATGATCCTCAAATGCCTCTAGTGAGTCTGAACATCCGGAGAATACAGCAGAACATCATCCACAAAGATGACCACAAACTGATCCAAATAGGGCCTGAACGCCCTATTCATCAGGTCCATTATAGCTGTCAGAGCATTCATCAACCCGAATGGCATAACCAAAAACACATAATGTCCATAACGGGTGCGAAAGGTTGTCTTCTGCACATCTAGCTCACTGATCCTTAACTGATGGTATCCAGATCTCAAGTCTATCTTGGAAAACACTGATGCTCCCTGCAACTGGTCGAACAAATCGTCGATCCTAGGCAGTGGATACTTGTTCTTCATAGTGATCTAGTTCAACATCTGGTTGTCTATACAAAGCCGAAGTGAACCAAACTTCTTCTTAACAAACAGAACTGGTGCTCCCTAAGGTGAAACACTAAGACGAATGAATCCCTTATCCATCAATTCCAACAGTTGATTCCGGAGCTCCCTTAACTCAGCAGATGTCATCCTGTACGAAGCCTTGGAAATAGGACTTGATCTCGACACCAAGTTAATCACAAACTCCACTTTCCTGTGTGGTGGCATTCTAGGCAATTCCTTTGGAAAAACATCGGGATATTCCTGCATCACCAGCAAGTCTTGAATCTCGACCATAGGCGAAGTAGAAATTGTCACACAAGCCAAATAGCCCATATTGCCTCTTGCTAGGTGATGATAGGCCTTGAGAGCAGAAATCACTTTTCTAGGTTCACCCGGTCTGGTGCTTTGTACCATACACCAGCCTTGGCCTAGACACTCTGCCAGAACTCTTCTCTTGGCATAATCTATCACGACTGAATGTTGTGCCAGCCAATCCATTCCCAAGATAACATCATAATCTTGCATGTCCATCAGGAATAGACTGGCCTGAAAATTCTTGTCCCCCAGTTGAATATCAACCGATCTCAAATATCTCCATGCTAGATTGTGTTCTCCCAATGGAGTGACTACATCTAGGTGGAATGCCAATTTGGCTGGTCTGGTCTCGATCTCAGAAGCAAATGACTCGGAGACAAAAGAAAATGGACTCCCAGAGTCAAATAAGACACGGGCCATCCGATCAGCCACAAGAAAAGATCCTATAATCAACACATCATAAGCATAATCATAATAAGAAATAGTGTTAATTACACATAGAATCAATTATTACAGGACAAGACTTAATTAATATAGTTGCGCTAGTTCTCACCTTCTACCACATCTCCAAATGGACCAGCATCAGGGGCAGCAATGGAGAACACTCTCCCCTTGGTAGGCTCACGTGGCGCATCTCCTGCTGGCTTCGGCTGACTGGGACAGCCCTTCTGGTAATGCCTGGACTTCCTACAATTGTAGCATACTACACTGTCTAAATTCCTCTGCCTGTGCCAACACTACGATGCTACATGCCCATTCTTGCCACAGACATGGCACGGTCCCACCTATAAGCCGCTGCTGGACCTTGCGTGGTTGAAACCCATACTCTCTTCTATACCAGATGTAGGTTGTTGCTTCCGCTTCTTCCTAGAGCTGCCAGAACTCCTAGAACTTGGCACTCTAGTCACTGACGGTCGAGAAACGGAGGGTCGAGAGATAGAAGGTCGAGAGACAGACTTTCTCCCCTTTTCCTTCTTGGGATACTCCTCCTAAAATAGCCTACGATCATCCTCATAGCGGCTTGCAAGCTCAACAACATCTGCTAAGGTCTAGCACCTAAAGCCAATAACTCTAGATCTCAGCACAGGGTTCAATCCTTCAATGAAACACTTGGCTCTATTCCTCTTGGAAATTACAGCCTGAGAGAACTACTCCAGCTGAAGGAAGGACGACTCATACTTTGCCATAGTCTGGCTCCCCTGCTTCAGATTCCTGAATTCTCTGTCTAGCTTATCCCTCTCATGCTCAGGGAAAAACCTCTCATATAATACCTTTTGGAATTCTTCTCAAGAGATCATCAGTAGGTCCGCATTCTGAAATTTGGTACAGCACACTGTCCTCCACCACTGATCCGCAGCACCCTTAAGCTGGAATGCCACGATCCGGACCCACTTCTTCGCTAGACACTTCATCCCCTCTAGGATCTTCTCCACCTCCCGGAACTAAGCCTCACATTCCTCTGGTGTGCCATGCCCATCAAAAGTCGGCACGCCAAGTTGGCGGAACTGCTTGATCCACAGGTCTCCCTTCGCCTCATCCTTGCTACTGCTGCCAAAGGACTGAGCGAAACCTCGCATCATCTCGCCAAACTCTCGTCTCATGCCCCACCATGAACTACCCTCTCCCATCTTCGGAGTCGGGTAGAGGGGCCTTGCCACGACTACGACCTCGGCAAGACATCTTCCTGCCAGCACAACAAAACACAATAACCCAAGAATTCAAGTGCACGATTCTCTATTGTACAGTCTAAGGAAGCCACTAGACCGGACATCACCAAGCTGGTGCACTAGGTGTAACCTTAGCTCTGATACCACTCTATAATGCCCCGAACCCGGGCACGTTACTTAAGTCATAGTATGATAAGCAAAATTACACTAATTACAGTAAAATTAAATAACTGTAACTAAGGCTCACCACCAGGAAACGATGTGCGGCTAGAAGCTCTGACTTCGGCACCAGAACTTGACTGCACAGGATCTGCACCTGAAAGCTAACGAGCACGCGTGAGTGACTTCTAAGTCACCTAGTACGCGCTTCGAACACACAAACCACAAAATCTCACAACATTACAAGAAACACAGCTTTTAGTTTATAAAAACTTGATTTTCTTTTTTTTTGAAAATTCATCTTAAAACATCATTTCCTTTTCTTTTAAAATGTCTGGAAATCGTTTCCAAAACCATGTTCTTTCTCAAAACTCATCTTTCTTTTTATTGCTTGGGATTTCTTCCCAAGACCAAAACCACTTTCAAAACACATATCTCTGACTAGATTCAGCCTAAAACACAATGCCTCTTGGCTCAAAACCAAAATCATAAATATTGGCTGGTAACTAGTTAAAACATAAATATTGGCCCGAACAACTAGGTTCAATAACCTAGGAAGCCTACACCGTCACGAACTCGGTGACCCGAACAACTAGGTACAATGACCCAAGCACAGCCTACACCAACTTAAGCACGGCAACCACAGCCGTGTCTGGCAACTAGTTTCAATGGAGCCTCATACTCCCACCACATTGACGACACCAACCCCTGTGGTTCCTTAACACATTATTAGTATTTCATTTCCAAACTCTTTAAGTTTTTCTTTTCAAAACTATTTTTCATTTCAATCTTTACGTTGTAGGAATCTTTTCCATGCAATACATGACCCTTGTTTGTGGTCCCAACTCAATTCATGAAAAACCATGCTTTAAAAATCATAAATTGGGTCTCATGCCCAAAACCACACACAATCCACCATTTTATTCATTTATAGGGTCTAAAACCCAAAGCCATGCCCAAATCCACTTATTTGGGTTCCATATTCTTCCATGCCATCTACATGGAGAAAATATTATTAACACATGCTTTACATATTTCTAAAACCATTTATCCTTCATTTTATATTCACATTAATGCATATAAGGGTTATGGCAAAATCGACAGACCGAAACCGGGTTCGGTATACCGAAAATCCCTGATTTGGTATACCGAACATTTTCAGTATACCGAAAGTCCTTGATTCGGTCGATCGAATGATTTTGGCCTACCGAAACTAGGTATCCTAGCATAATCTATCAGGGTTTCAGTATCCCGAATTCAATTTGGTATACCGAATTTCCAACAACAAAAGCATTCCCCTGTTTCGGTCGACAAAATCGTCGGAAGTGGGAGCCTCAATCGGACTTCCCAAACACACATCACAAATTACCAACAAATCATGGGGTGTAGACCCTTGAGTCTACTTCAAAGCCATTCATGATTCCATTAACTACACAATCCACACGAAAATCACAAAGGGATGAAACTCAAAACGGCTACTGTAGCCTTCATCCCAAAATCTTGCATATTCCTACAAATTTCAATCCTAACCGCATGATATCTAGGTTTTCTTGCATTCCAGCTCATTGTCATCAATTCCCCTATTTTTCTACGATTTTACATGCATTTTTCACCATTTCCATGCAATTAACTCATTTTCAAGATAATGCAGAACAGGGGGAAAGGAGGGGTCACGTACCTCTCCATTGAGCCTCCTCGCACACCACCGACTCTCCCCGCACTCCGGCGCAGCCCTAGCGAAGCTTCCTCCTCCGATGGACCACATCGACAGCCACCACCTCCTCCGTGTGCGTCTTTCTTCCTCTCCTTCTTCCTTCTCGCGTCGCAGCCCTCCCTCTTCCACTCGCCTCTGCCTCTCTTATCTCCTCCTCCTGCATCACGCCGGCCACCCATCACGTCGAAGAAGACGGGAAGGCATAGGCCAACATTTTTGGTGGCACGGAATAGTGGAGGAAGGAGATGAAGAAGACGAGGTGAGGTGAGCTCGTGAGTGAGAGAAGGAGAAAAAGAAAAGAGGATGGGATAGGCACGCAAACCGAGGCAACTGTGCATACTCAAATTGGACTCCACATTGGTCCCAAATCACAAGCTGATGCATAGAGAGCCAACCACAAGCCCACACATCCAAGAAACAATAGATTATCCATTAATAAACCATTTATACAATATTACAATTAATTACATGGTTTACAATTAAAAATAGATAGTCAGGCCCAGATGTCATAAAGGTAGTACAACTAATAGCCACATTAAAAGGGTTCCGACGGTGGGGAGTTTTCTCTAGCTCTTTCCGGTGGCTTTCTGTTGCCATCCTTGGATCGATGGATCCTACTAGACGTTAGGGGCTTTCCTGTGTGTCTCTAGGACTATCATACTATGAGATGTTGGGGCTTGGTCCACGTGGGTCTGTGGCTCTCTTCTTCATTTTTGCTTTAGGGTTCCGATGACTAGTCGTTGTCGGAGTTCGGTTTTCTAGTAAGGGTGACCTTTTTTCTTGGTTTTCTAGTACATGTTTCTATGGCTGATGACGATATTCTGGTGAGGGAACCATCGACTAAGTATCGAAGACCTACTATCATTCTCACCCTTGTGGAGGTTGCACGACTTTCTCTACCCTACAAGACGAAGCTAATATTCAAGTTTTTTTCCGCTCATCTCCCAGTCTTAGAAGTGTAACGTGCCCTTTCCAATTAGAGTATTCGCGGTTTGGCTAATATTAATGTTATTTATCATTGACATCTATTGGTGAGGTTTAATCTTGAAGCTATTTTTATTAAGATATATATGAGGGATAAATGGATCATGAAAGGTCAGATGGTCAAAGTCGTTATATGGACACCTTGGTTTCGTCCTAGCATTGAGAACAATTTGGCACTCATGTGGGTCTCCCTTCCAACCTTGCTGTAGTGCTACTATAAGTCAGGTTTTATCAAGTCTATAGCAAAAATTTATGGACCCTTGTTACGTACTATTGGTGCCACTTCAGCAAAGTCGACGGCTATTTGTGCAAGGATTTGTTTGGAGATGGATTTGTTGAGGAAATTTCCTACGAAGGTGTATGTGGGTACCCAAGTTAATGAGGAGTTCCAACTGGTGAGGCTTGAAAATCGACCTTTGTTTTGTAAGTGTTGTAGGAAGAGTGGTCATTCAGTAGCAACGTGTGGTAGGAAATCAGAGAAGCAGACTGGAGCATAGGGTAGAGAACCACACAAGGGTAGCAAAGATGTTGATGACAGGGTTCGTGTTGTTTCTAGAAGAAGGAAGCCAAAGAGAGTATGGAAGGCCATTGGACGTATGCTTAACCAAGAAGATATCTGGGCAGTTATGTAACACCCTGCAATCACAGGGCGTCACGGCAAAGTAAATCTAAGTCTGAGTCTGCTAAATTAGCAAGCGTAGTATTTAAAATAAATTCAGTACTAACTACTACACATACTTGTGTGCAGCTAGTGGGTCCCAAAACTCAAGCACAGGAAACTAACTACACTCCAATATAGCACCTGAGAAAAAATCAACTAATGAAACGCATGAGTGACATCTAAGTCACCCAGTACGCGCCCTAAAGAAAACAAAGTAAAAAAATGACTAAGGCTCCCATTCTTTGTTTCCAATTTAAACTCTATTATCTTCTCTAAAAACTTTTCTATAAAACTCTATTCTAGGTCATAATCAAATTCTGGCTAAATTTTGAGAAACCTTCTTTCAAAGAAATCTCGGAAATCGTGCATTTTCGAAACATACTTTCTTTTTTGAAAACTATGCTCTATTCTACATATCTTTGGAAAACTATTTTGAGACTAGGTTCCAGCCTAAAACTCAAATATTAAATCTTGTAAAAACACAGAACCAGGATGGAACTAGTCCTAAAATATTATTCTTATCTTGGCTAGATTTTGGCTAAAACTTAGAAATCAAAACCAAGCTCAATTCTAGCCTCAAACCAAACCTGAATCTGAAATTTGCAAATCTCTTTTCTAGTGTCACCTTGATCAAGGGTGACTTGGCCACAATCGGAGAAGGAGGCACCAACCTCGATCCCCTACACTGCCATGGTGAACATCTCTGTGCAAGGCATATCATCGTCCCAGCCAACGGGCCTTACTATTTCTTTCCTCTTTTCTATTCTCATTGCACGGGGATACGCCTTCTCACAACGTCCCTCTAATCTATCATGGTGTTGCAAGCATCGGTGACTTTGCCTGGCCCATCACGAGCTCTCGAGTTATCTCACCTAGCCTACCTAACACCATCTGCCTAACTGAGTGCATTGCCCAACCAACACTAGCTCTTTTGGCTCGCAGTCTCTTTCACCTAGGGCCAACTCAAAGCTCTGAAATCTTCTTTTCTAAAGCATGCTTCTGGTTAGAAATTCTTTTCTGGAGTCTCTTTCTAAAATTTTTTCTGAAATCACTTTGCTTATCACAAGGAATGCTTCTATGAAAAAGCAATATTCTCTTTTAAAAATAATTCTGATTAAATCTCTTTTAAAGAAGAATCATTCTTTTTAAACCTTTTCATTTCTTTCTAAAACATCTTTTCTGAACATCTTTCATTTCAGAATAATTGCTCAGGGGTTAAACCCATATTTTCCACTAATTACGATCTTCATTAAGTGTTTTATCCTTTCTAAGAAATATGGTTGTGAGACCCACGCATCTTGTCCACGCGTCTGATCCGTGCATTTGGCACGTGATCCATGCATTTACAGTAAACCCAGAACAAGTCACCAGAAAAATCGCCCCACTTGGGAGCTCCGAGCGGACCCATTTTCGACCACTGTAAAAATACACATAAATACTCATCTTAACAATTTTTTGAGTCTACTACATTTTGGGACAAGTTTCATCTTAATCTGATATGTGGTTCTTAAGATATTAAATCATATAGCATAAAGTTTCATGGAACATTACTGTAGTGTGCTGTTGAGAAAATCACTAAAATATTCTTGATAAATTCTCGTAAATTCATGAATCTCTGTAAACTCATAATCTCATGCTAGACTACCTACATTCAGGGTTTTTAACTAATTTGCAACATTAACTAAGCATGTGAATTGCTGGAAACGGAGAGGAGAAAGGTTGGACTGCGTACCGTGTGATGGGTCATCGACGTTTCTTCTTGTCTTCGACAAGCACCTCAGCGTTCCCAGCGATTTCCTCCCTTTTGGCAATCACCTCTGCCCCTTTCCTCACCTCTGGATTTCTATCTCCCCATTTTCCTCTCTTGCACTAGCTCTTCTCTTCCCCTTTATTCCAACTGGCCCATCATCGCTTTTCTATCGCCTGTAATTGCTAGTGAGGCATGGCTAGATTCGGGCGGTGTTGTTCGCAGGGTATGGGAGGAGGGCAATGATGGCAGAGCATGGCTGCAAAGTAGAAGGCAGCAAACTACTATGCAACCACTATTCAAGCATACGTATACACATGCAGTATAGGATACTAACATACGTAAGCATACAATGTCCAGGGATAAAAACCAAAGAGAAGAGTGCACAATCAAGCATTGAAACCCATATCCCATTCACTTTTAATACAAATTCATGGGTACAAGCTTACATCATTTTGGAAATCTCCTGGGAGACCCACGCATGTCAGACGTGCATCTCCACTGCACGTCCTACACGCGGTCTTCTTATTCTGGGCCCAGATATTACATCCTACACCCTTAAAAGAATTTTGTCCTCGAAATTCTCATCTAACCAAATAGGTGGGGGTATCGTGCCCAGATGTCTAACTCACTCCCCCAAGTTGCTTCCTCTGCTCTAGGGTATCGCCATTGAACCAACACTAAAGGAATAGTTTTGTTTCTAAGGACTTGCTCTTTTCTATCCAATATATGTACGACATCCTTTGCCACTGATAAGTCCTACTGAAGCTCTTTTGGCTGTGCCGGAATAACCTGGGATGCATCTGCTAGACAATTTCTCAGCATCGACACATGGAAGACACTGTGCACACTAGCTAGCTCAAGGGGTAGGTCCAACTTATATGCCACCACACCAACTCTTCTAACGATCTGATATGGCCCAATGTAGCGAGGGCTTAGTTTTCCTCTTTTACGAAACCTCGCCACACCCTTGGTTGGAAACACCTTAAGGAAGACGAAGTCTCCCACCTCAAACTCTAAGGGTTACGCCTCCGATCAGCATAACTCTTCTGTCTGCTTCGTGCAACAAGCAATCTCCTTCTGATTAGATCTAATTTATGCTCATACTACTGCATTATCTCTAGTCCCACAAGTTGCCGCTCACTAACCTCACTCCAATAGGTGGGTGTCCTACATGGCCTACCATACAGTCCCTCATATGGCGCCATCCCAATACTGGCATGATAACTGTTGTTGTAGGTGAACTCTATCAGTGACAGGTGATCTTCCCAACTGCCTCCAAAATCTAGGACACAAGCCCACAACATATCTTCTAGGGTCCTTTCTGTCTGACCGTCTATTTGGGGGTGGAAGGCGGTGCTAAAGTTTAGTAATGTCCCAAATGCCTCCTGCAAAGCTCTCCAAAATCTAGATGTGAATCTGGTGTCTCTGTCTGATACAATTGATACTAGGACCCCATGAAGCCTGACTATATCTGACACATACAGTTCTACCAGCTGCGGCAAGGGATGACTGATCCTCATAGGAAGAAAGTGTGCCGACTTGGTGAGCCGGTCAATGATTACCTAGACTGAATCATTCTTTCTTCTGGTTTTGGGTAATCCTGTGACAAAATCCATCGACACGTGCTCTCACTTCTAAATTGGTAATGGGCAAAATCCATTCTTTCCACCAGGTTTCTGATGCTCTATCTTAACCATCTGGCAAGTTACGCACTTTGCCACAAATTCTGCTATTTCTCTCTTCATCCGAGGCCACCAAAAATTTCACTTTAAATCTTTATACATCTTGGAACTTCTTGGGTAGACTGTGTACCAAGATCGATGAGCCTCATCTAGCAAACTCTTCTTTATCTCCCTTACCTGAGGCATGTATAGTTGGTGTAACGCCCCGCTCCCGGGCACGCTACCAAACAACAGTATCACAAGCCTAATTACATAGAATTACAGAACAAAGGGACTGTAACTAAGGCTCACCTCTAGGATCTCGATGCACGGCTAGAAGCTCCAATTCCCACACCGGAACCTGGCTGCACGCGGCCTGCACCTAAAAACCAAACAGCACGCGTGAGTGACATCTAAGTCACCCAGTACACGCCCCCAAAACACACAGCTAGCAACAAAGCTTGGCAAAACCAAAAGAAACCTCTTCTATCATTTGTAAAACTTGGTTTTCTCCTTTGAAAATCATTTTCTTTGTTAAATAGACACTTGGGAGCTTAATCCCAAAAACCAAATCCTTTCTTTCACAAACATTTGGAAATTCGTTCCAAAACAACTTTTCTTTCAAAACATTCCTTTCAAAACCCTTTTTGGAGTTCATTTTTCTTTTCCAAAACAATTCCATTTCAAAACTTGGAATTTTTCCCAAAACACACTTCCTAACCAGATTCAGCCAAAAACACACTGTCCCATTGGGCTCAAAACCAAAACACAAATATTGGCTGGCAGCTGGATAAAACATCAACATTTTCCTTCAGGATTTGAGGACCATTTCACAAGTCCAATCCTGACCACACACACATTCCACTTACTTAATCATTTCCACTTTCATTACTGTTGTTACCTTGATCAGAGGTAACCTGGCACACAAGCAGTAGGTGAGGACATCCTTCCCCAACCATCCTGCACT
>JAMKQA010017137.1:0-12635 GCA_024699735.1 Posidonia australis | reverse complement strand
TAAGTGCTTACTCATCACTATCTTCCAAGTTTAAGCTATATAGCATACTTACTCGGTCGTTTTATGACTCTCGTTTTGAGTACCCACCCTTCATAACCTTTTGGATTTACACTATGACGGCATATTCGAGTTTTGTGCGCTCTCCTTTATTATGCGCTTTCTAGGTCAGCTTGTTTTGGTGGTTTATCCACTACTATTTTCTCGAATTATGCTAGGATGCCTCCCTATACAGTGCGAGTAGAATTGATGATTTGCCTAGGCTCCGAGCTTACCTTTCTTTTACCTATTTGTGTTGTGTGTGTGTAGGACAGGACAGAGTATGGGTCACCTCAAGTATTCATCTTCCTAATAGGCTTTAGGAATGACTTTTCTTCCAGTTTAATGTTAGGCCCTAGGTTCCCTCTAGGCGTGGACATGTTGAACAAGGATAGTACTCTTCCAAGTGTATTTCATTCCAAGGATTAGGTAGATCTATTCCTCTCAGGATAGTTGATAGACCTTGCTCGAATATGCAGCCACCACGACATAAGGTCATTACCAGTTTGGTCTTGGCTTACACTTCGGATATGGCTTATTGAAAGGTAACACCTCCTTAAGTTCTAAATTGCTTATGTTAAATTTAAGTTCAATTTTCTTTCCTTTTATTACCTACTCTAGTAAGTAAATTACTAAAAAGAAAATTGTACGAAAATAAAATGCAAGAATTAAAAGTTGAAAATAAATTATTTACAAGACTAGGGAGACTGTCCCTAGATTTGCCTCCTATACGGAGGCGATTCGCCATTTACTTTAGTTGATGGCCTCAACCCCTTCTTGCTTAGAGGGGTAAGGTCGCAGGTGGTTGAAGAGAGTGGTCAAGTTATCGAGATGGAGAGCATCGATGGTTTCTAATTTCGTGTCTTTTGAGAGTGCTCCAGACAAATTATTGTTTGAGATGTCTGGAGGTGGGGTAATCTTCAGAGAGTTGGGAAGGATGTCTGAGACTTGGAGAGTGGTGCTGGGGACTCCTCCTGAACGAGGTGGGGAGACTTGTGTTGCTTCCATTGAATGTCTTGATGCGTCAGTAACCTTCCTTAGGATTGAACTATCCTCGAACTAAAGCTCGGCTGATATGAAGTAACTTGACAGCGACCATGTTAGTGGCTTGGTGAGATCCTTTGATAAGTGCCATGGGTATCCTAGCCTCATGCCATTATGCTCTTATGGTGTCTCAAGTGCATCTTTCATTCCTTTCTCTTGATAACCCAATCCTCTCATAGTGTGTAACCTATATAGAGGAGGATCTTCCATGGTTTCTTCTAGTGTTCTAAAAAGTGGTAATGGGTTGTATTCTGGCTCTGAGGGGTAAAGATCTGTTTAACATTATCCACGGCGTTGGTAGTTGAGTCCTTTCTTGAGGGAGTGGGTGGCAATACTGGTGTGGTGGTTGGGACTGTCATAAGGTGTGCCTCTGCTTCCATTGGCTCATCTCTCATGATTTTGTTTATTTTCGCCTAGTGGGGAAATTTTATGCATTAGTGGTGTGGAGAGGTGACCGCCCTGATGTCTTCGATCCATTGACACCCTGAGATAAGTTGATAAGAGAGAGGTGCATTGATTACTATCAGTTCGGTGTCTATTTCTATTAGGCCAATGGCAATCTTGACCTTAATCTTGTTGTCAGCCATTTTCTTGTTGTTATCTTATCCTGATACTGTCAAGGTTGCTAGGTGTAGTTGGGCTTCCTTGAATCCAATTAAATGAAAAGTATCTAAGAAACACACATTCAGGGTTGCCTTTATATCTACCAACACACTAGAGAGTTCATAATGTTTATTTTTATTGTGACACTTAAAGGTAAAGTCCTCCTTTCAAGAGGAGCTAGCTCTAAATTAGTGAAAAATAAAGTAAATTCTATGAAAACTGTTGTCACAACTGTTGCCAGAGTTTCTATGAGCAAGTCTTTGGGGACTTGGGCTTTCTTTAAAAGCTCTATTAGGATGTCTTGGTGCTTCTCTGTGGCTCTGATCAACTCATAGATTGATATCTTTACGTGTGTCTTCCTTAACTACTCTAATTAGATGTCAGATTCCCCTTCTATTCTTCTAGGGATGTCAAATTCTTGTTGAGGAGGAGATGAGACTCTTTCTACATTGGGTGGAGGCGACATGACTTGATTTGGGATTCACCCTTTCTTAGTGATGGATGCTTGTTGTGCTTGATAGTACTCTCCCATGACTTGAGTGGATCTGATAGGTGATGTTGGCCTCCTTAATAGAGACTACCCCTAGCTCCTAGCTTGATCATGGTGTAATAATGACGAGCTTGACTCGGTAGGGATTGCATAGTGTTGCTGAGTCCATCCTTGTACAGAACCTCTTCTTGTCATATCCTGGAACCCTTGGAAGTTTGGTATCTCCTCATACCAGTGAAATCATCCATTTGGCTATCCTTCAATGTGTGTTCTTGGTGGTCGTATTTCTGTAACGACCTATGTTGCTATCAATACAAACATATTAGTCTAAATAATTTCAATAATAATTAAATACTCAATTACGAGAAATTAAAGACTAATTTAAAAGCATCGAGCTACCAGGAACCTATGTGTGTGGCTACGAGACTTCAACTATATGGACTAGACTCATCAACTACTGCTTGTCTACACTTGCAACCTAAAAACTATACAAAATACGTGTGAGTGACTAGAAAGTTACCTAGCACACACCCCACAAAAAACCCAGAAAATAAAATCAAGTTTTCTCTTTTAAATCATTTCGAAATTATTTTCACTAAATTCACCAAGTCCCGAAAACAAGGCCCTACCTGCCAAAACCACAAATGTCGATTTCAAAACTTTCTTATATTTCTTCTGAAGTCACAAACATATGGGAAAACATTTGTATAGCAAAACTAGGCCCTATTGATTGAAACAGTCCAAAGCACAGTTCAACTGGCTAAAACCTCAAGTATGGGACATATCGGCCAAAAGCCACAACCATACTGAGTCATGTTGCCCAACTTCAGGTAACCAACTCTGGCCACAAGTAGCTGCCGAGGTGCACTGCACTGCCACGGACCTACCGCCCTGTGAAGAGTGATTCCATCCTGAAGTCCTCCCACCTAAAGAACCCACACAAAGCCAACCCCACTTAGGAAGACTGTCTTGTCAAGTAGGACACTACTAGCAACGGAGCACGTGTAATACCAACCCTGGCCAACACCACAAGGTCCGCCTTATTGGCGTCCTCCACATGGTCCTCAAATAGTGGAGTGTCATACCTCCATATACGGTTGTACCTCAAGCCTCAGTGTCAAGTGACAACCGGAGTATCATACATTCAAGTCCAGATAACACCTCAATCCGCGGACCTCAACCTCAGTCTCAGTCTCGTCGACAACAATTAGGGAGTCTCATATCTCTAAGACCCGACGAACACTCGCCTGTAATATCTTGGTCCTCGACCTCAACCTGGATAATGCACCCACAAAATGCTTATGCATTTTTGATTGAACACAAGCATCACATACAAAATTCTTGCTATCCCTACTGTGAGATAGATGACTAGTAGAGACAATTCTATTTACTATCATTTTATTAGCATGACCAAACCTTGAGTGTCAAGTACTAATAGAAACTTTGACTATTGAGAAGGCTGAAACATTTGCTGAACCAATACTCCTTAAAGATTGAAGAGGTAGAGCATATTGTCCATCTTTAAGATAACCTCGGAATAGAAGTCTCCCTGCTTGTTGATCCCTGACATAAGAGTGAAACTCAAGATAAACACCATTATCAAGAGTGAACTTATGAACAGATAAAAGGTTTCAAGTTATGTTTGGAACATGCAACAAATTTATAATGATTTATATGATATGTGTAAATATTTAAATGTTAGAAAATCATAGAAATTATAATAATTATGGGAAAAATCATGATAACATTTATAAACGTCCCATATGTTATATTAAAGCCTGGGATGACAAATTATGTGGAGAGAGATGTTTAGGATTCTCGTCGCTTGTTCTTGTGGTGACTAGACTCGTAGCCTCTTCAAAATGCAACTAATTTTGTCGCCTGTTATAGTGGCAACTAGTTCTGTCGCCAGTTATCGTGACAACTAGTTCTGTCGCCTGTTACACTAGCAACAATCTGATTTTTTATAGTTTATCCCTTGTCTTTTATCTTAATCCATAGAGATAATAAAAAAAACCTGGAAATACTTCAAAAATCCCATGGGGAAATCTGGAAAAAGGTTAGATCAGCTCCTTAGTCATGTGATTTGGGACACTTCAAGGGTTCCTATTATACGCAAACTTTGGGAAATGCGAAAATGAGATATCTACAGTTGCAAACAGTGTGCTACATGAAACAAGCAACAACAACATACATCACAAAATCTAAAGAGCACAACCACATGGATCTCCCAAGAGTTTAGAAACAATAATAAGGCACATCAAAAAGGACATTAACTCAAACAAACAACTCCTACCTAATACCTATTCATATGGGACGAGCCTCATGGTGGTGAAACCAACGTTCACCTCAAGGCTTCCTGTCTGAAACATCACAAACCAGAGAGAAGAAAAAAAACCAAAGAGAAATCACCAAATCATAAGCAAGTAATGCTTAAAACAATGCTCATAAAGCCAAGGCAATGACAACAGAAGAAGGTGAACCTTGTTAAATTAGATCTCAAATAAATGACGAATTGTATATATTAAAATTCGATTTTTTAGATCTGTTCATATCATAATCATCATGAATAAGTCTAAATGCGAAAGCAAACTTGAATCCATGAAGAAATCGTGAAATCCCTCTTGCTCTGGCGAGATTCGGTCTTCCAAACAACCAAACTCCCCTTGTTCTCTTTCTCAAGATTAGGGTGAGAGAGAAGGAGACCAAACTTAGGATTCGGGGACTATGACTCTATTATATAGTAAGTTATGATATTGCACATTTTTAATTTGGCCTATCAACAAATGAAAAATTGCCCTTATGGTCTCTACACATATATCAATCCACATCACTTAAGGTGCCAATTGTCTCAACCCAAAAACCAAATAGCTCACTATTATGAGCTTAATCAGAAAATAACCTACAATATTTTAATTGATTTTATATTAGCTCATATATATTGTTGGATTTAATCCAACAATCTCCCACTTGAGCCACACATAAAATTAACAATTAAAACATTAAAACTTTATGAGCTGTTACAAATGGCTATTTTAACAAAGACATCTTACAATCTGATCCAAGAATTGTATAAACATAGGATGAAAGAAGTTTTCATTACTTTAGTCGTAATTCAACCCACAATGGTTACTAATGCTAATACAACCAACGACATGGATCAAGTGTGAATATATAGCATGGATTTTAGGCGAAGTGATTTAAACACGTCCATATCCAATTGGTCCAAACTTTAGTGAGATCAACATAAACATTAAGAATGTAAATAATCCAAAACCTTATTTTTGTAGAAAACGTCTATAATAATAGAGTATCTAAATACAGACTCTCACTAAACTGATACATTATCAAATGGTACAACACCTATATGAGCAACATGCTCATGAAAGACTATGGGTGATACTCCTTTAGTAAGCAGATCCACAATCATGGAGTTTATCCCAATATACTTTATAGACAATTAACCATTCTAGATTCTTTCTTTCACAACCAGGAACTTAATGTCAATATGCTTAGACTTTGAAGAGCTCTTGTTGCTATTGGAATATAACACTCTAGATTTATTGTTACAATATAACTTAAGTGGTCTTTCAATTCCATCTACAATCTGGAGACTCATGATAAAATTTCTTAGCCATATTACCTGATTGGATGCCTCATAGCATGCTATGTACTTAGTTGCTATAGAAGAAGGGGCTATAAGTGTCTACTTGATACTTTTCTAAGATATAGCTCCTCCTGCTAACAAATACACATAGCCTGAAGTGGATCTATGATTGTCTTGACATCCAGTAAAATCGATGTCAGTATACCTAATGATCTCCAACTGATCCGATTTCCTGCTCTTAAGTGCGAAGTCTTTTGTTCTTTGTAAATACCGCATGACCCGCTTAACAGCTTTCCAATGATCCATACCTAGATTGCTTAAGTTTTCGCTTAACATACATAATTTATTGGTATCTAATCTCCTAACATTAATTTGTTTTCCTTGATTATATTCAATGTAGCTTCATTAGGTTTTAGTTTCCTTTTGCCTTTGTCCTTAGAATTAGATGCTTGGTGAGCACTTTTTGTATTGTCTTACTTTAGTTTCTCATACACAATAAAAAATGAGCTCATTAAGAGTCCATTTCTACTTCTAGCAGTTATAATTGAGTTTGAATTAATTATATTATGTAGGAAGAGAGATCAAAACTAAATGCATGGGTAAGTCTTCGGACAAGTCTAACTTAAGTACTTTTAGTTTTCAAGTAATATTAGACATTTCTAAAATGTACTTCCTTATGTTTCTCTTAGTCTTATATCTCATAGAAACTAAATTTGCCAAAAACATATTAGTTTCTGCCTTTTCATTATTGACAAATCATTTCTCAAGGTCATCGAGAAATTCCCTGGCATTCATATCTTTGGACATTGTGCTTCTAAAGGTTTCTGGAATGACGCACCTAATGATCATAAAACTTGGCCTATTAGAACTCTCCCACTTTTCATAAGTTTTCTTGTCCACAACTGAACTGTCGGATTCTGAATAGGAGATTGTTTCATCTTTAGGACTAAATCTAGATCCATGCACCCGAGAACAATCATAACGTTCTCTTTCCAGTGCTTGAAATTTGTGCCATTAGGCAAATAAATTGAATTAATGTTGGTAGTTATGGAAGCAGATGTATTTACTGAATCAATTAATAAATAATTGAAAACTCAAAGAATAGTTAGTCTAATGACAACCATATTATTCTTTAATAATAAGAAACAAACAAATAAATTCACCTGAAAGTGGGCTCATCTCAAAATACCTAGTACAACATCAACATTTAGCCTTTACATAGAAATGCCAAATTGTAAATGGTACTCTTCATTGTAGTAATCAAATTTTGACAATTAGTCCTATCAAGTAACAAGTCTTTCTTTGGGCCAACTAGTTACCCACATGACACAATCATATAATTGTTACGAATTTATTACCACAGATATATTTGATATTTGGCCAAATAGTAATCTTTCTTTAAGCCGATTATTATCTACATGAATTTCAAATATACTAACATCTTTCTATCTTAAATAGACTAACTTAGGCAAGAGAGCCTACTTTGGTAGGATGTTGTTGTGATCAATCTATTCTTAATTAGAAGACAATTTAATGTTGATTACCAATAATGAATTTATTTGATTCCAAAAGTCATAACCTAACGATTATTCATTATGTCATGGTAATTTAAAATTCAATTAACTTAAAGTGAATACTAACATGAATAATATGATAACCATGCAAAGACATTTGGAAGAAATGTCACAGTTCAGGGACTAAATAGTAAAATTTCAGCAAATCCAGGACTAAATAAAGATTATAAAGTTCTACTGGGTTTTCCATTAAATCAAATGTTATTATAGAGTTTTCCTGAATTAAAATAAAACTCCAATAAACAACATAAATACAAGGGCAGTCATGCAAATATTAAAGAATAACTAATCGGGTAGTTTAATGGATCCAGACCAGATCTGATTACTTGAAAAGTCAAAAGCCCTAACTGACTTTAGAAACACGACACCCCAAGAGATGCGATAGCAAAGCAACAATCAACAGCTAGATCGCCACCAGGTGGACACCTCCCACGGGCCCAGACGATGTTTCGACGCCTTCTAGGCGCTAGAACGGCTCGATCTGGTGGTAACCGAAAAATCAAATCAATAAGATGTCATATTTACTTGATTTCAGTACAAAAAAATATGACATCAGGGTTGTTCATGTACGAAACAACAAAGGAAAGCAAAAAACCATTGATTTCCAATATGATTCAATAAAAAATTTAATATTTCATGATGAAAAGACATGATTAGGGTCTGATACCACTTGTTAAATTAGATTTCAAATAAATCACGAATTTTATACATTAAAATTCAATTTTTTAGATTTATTCATATCATAATCATCATGAACAAGTATAAATGCGGAAGCATACCTGAATCCATGAAGAAATTGTGAAATCCCATCTTGCTTTAGAGAGATCTGATCTTCTAAATCGCCAAACTCCTCTTGGTTTTTTTCCATAAGATGGGGGATGAGAGAGAAGGAGGCCAAACTTAGGGTTTAGGGATCATGACTCCATTATATAGTAAACTATGATATTGTACATTTTCAATTTGGTCTATCAACAAATGAAAATGTGTCCTTATGGTCTCTATACATAAATCAACCCACATCACTTAAGGTGTCAATTGGTTCAACTCAAAAAACCAAATAGATCATTATTATGAATTTAATTAGAAAATAGCCTACAATACTTTAATTGATTTTATATTAGCTCATATATATTACTGGATTTAATCCAACAAACCCATCAATGCATAAGCTACTGTAAGAAGCAAAACCCTACTCATATACTAAAATGAAGGCTCCAAGCATGCATAAACACATGGCAACCATATTTCATATACAGGAAGCTTTGACGGCCAAGATATAGGTATTTAGCACAAGAAATTCAGATCTGAACCCAAACGTATTCAGAAAACAGAGCATGGCATTGTTCACAAAGGTTTCTAAGACAATATGCTCAAAACATTCTAAATGCAGCAATGGAGAATCGAAATCCGACCTTGGTGAGGATGTCTTTTATTCCACTCCTCATTTGAGGAGTGAACTCAGACATGAATTGCTTCTTGGAAACTTTGGATTTGTTGTTGGACTTGAGAAGTTCGAGGGTTGGTTCATAGGACGAGATTAAGAGGGAAGAGAAAGGAACCACAACGATGATTCCCACTTGTTGAAGATTTAAGTGGGCGTGAATGTAAATAAAGTTAAAGATAAGGGTGTTTAGGATGTGACAATCGAGAAGAGGCTCAAATCTCAACGAATGGTCAAGATTAAATCACATCAGCAAACAACTTAATTTACAAGCATATTGAATTCTGGACGAATGCATGCCAGCAAAGCGCAATGCTAATGCGTGCTTGCAATGCATGACGTCGAACTTTGTTTAAAATCACTAATAAATAAAATAGACAATTTTGTTCCATCTCCAATAGTAATAGAATCTTTACCTAGATATGGACGAGCTTGAGAGAGGGAAGAGGTTGATGGAGTCATGTGATGGGTGGCTCCTAAGTCTAAGCACTAGTTTGGATCGAATGGATTTGAGACATGGGTAGAAGACATAGCATCTGAGAGGAAATGTTGCATTTAATAGTTGGAGATGGAAACTATAAATCAATTGGGCACATGTGAAACATGGAGGGAAACTAAACATTGGATAAAGTCCACATAGTAGTCTAAAGTCTCAAGACATGAGTAAGACGAAAATTTTGAAGGGAACTTTGGAGGGAATATTTATGCAAAAGATTGAAGGATCATTCATTCCTCTTTTATGATTATTTTTTAATCTCACATTGCTTAGAAAGATATGTCCCTATAGGGTTTATCACCTTGGACTTCTAGAACAAGTGTTTATAAAAGCATGGGCATGGAATACATGACCACACACATGTGTGTGCTCACGCAAGGGGGGTGGGCTTGAGCCTTGGGTATTGGACTTTCTATTTTGGGGAACGTCTTAGGTCTTTCTTTTTACAGTAATTTGTTTTAACCTTGATTAATTAATACATTTAATCTGGGAAATTGCCATTGACGTAGTGGTAATCTCTTTTGTGGGACATAAGGGATCAATGCAAATTCTCGACCCACAAGCCAACATCCATACTTCAACCAGTGGTATCGGCATGCAGTAGGTGAGTGCAATTAGAAC
The DNA here is from genome assembly GCA_024699735.1 of Posidonia australis. Taxonomy (NCBI): domain Eukaryota; kingdom Viridiplantae; phylum Streptophyta; class Magnoliopsida; order Alismatales; family Posidoniaceae; genus Posidonia; species Posidonia australis. Next base: position 2,723 of record JAMKQA010017137.1, on the reverse strand, counting down.
TTTGAATCTCTTGAAGAGACATGATTGAACATAACCATTCATAATTCTTCTCCCACAACCGACACATGATCTTTCCTTATTTAATGATAGGGATGCTATGTGGTTAGATGTATGGATATTTTCCCATTCTCTCTCTCTCATGTCACTTCCCTTTGTTCTCTACATCCTTAGAGATCTCTAGCGATTGGTGTGTTGATCGATGTTTGTGGACGAACTTCGGTACATTTTCAACCACATGAGATCATTTTATTATGAGAGAAAAGCATATTAAAGTCATCATACTAGTGTATGGAGCATTATTTTCCCCAAAGCAAGTCCTTAGAAGGATGTCTCAATCTGATAAGTTTTTAACCTTATATTTTGTTCTTGATTGTTCTATTCTCTACATACATTTGTTGATATGGAAGATTCTAGATCTTGTTACGCACATCTTATTGATATATTAATGTTGTTTTTGATTGTTGCTATTATGCATGATATATTCACAATATTTGTAACAATCTTAGAGAAAACAATATTGTTTAATATGTCAATATCAAGAAACTTCCAACCAAGAGTGAACATGGTTGGTATGTGTGGATAAATGGATTTGAGGATGTAATGATGTTAATGCTTTTATGTTCATCAACAACATTGTGATCACTACTCATCGATTTGCTATGCTGGTTGACAAGATTTCTTAAGGGGGATGTAAATGTTGATAAGATGTGGATTCTCGGTTCATTGGATTAACAATAGACTGTTGTCCATTGACACTCTCGTTTTACGTAACATATTCCTTCCTTCAAAATAAACAAGAGGTTTAGGTCAAACTATGCATGTAGTAACTAATTCATGGTTGACAATGAATAACATAAATGAATGGTACTAATATTAACTGAGAGTGCTTCCCCACATGCATATGCAATGGCTTATCTAAGGAATGCAACAGTACTATAAATAAGAAAAAGAAAATGATTACTCCCTTCACCCTTACTACTCTATGACATGGGATGAGGTAGCAGAGACGTTGATAGAATTCTAGAGGTGTATCTCTCTCGAAACAGGCATCATCTCTTTGAATCTCGATTTTCTCACAGGGATTTAACAGATGTGGCTATGGATCTCTTAGAATCTCTCCCACGTGCCTCTCAAAAAAAAAAAAATCTCTAATGTGGCTCCAAAAATCTCTAATCTCCTTTTCTTTTCCTAAAATCTCTAGATCCAAAGGTGCTTATATAGGATCTTGAGGCATCATCCACGTTGAAATACATGTGAATCTAGGTTATGTTTAAGTTCAAACCTAGATTTAATTTTTAAATTATTTAAAATAGGTTATTTTAGGTTGTCGCCATTGTAATAGGCGACTACCTAAAATATTCTTGGGATATTTGCTTTTCATAATGTGGAAAGTCCATTAAAAAATTATAAAAAATGGTTTTAAGGTAGTGACTTGTTAGAGTAGCAACAACTTTTAAACTTTGATTTAGTTAGGATTTAATTTCCAAATTAATTTATTATGAACATAGAAACATTTTCGGACTTAATTATACCCATTTTTAAAATATTCCTCACCCCAAAAATATATTTATAATGAATTTTTATTTTAAACCCAATTTTTCACATCATGAAGAGATTCTAGAAGTGGTAGATAATACTTCCTCTTTGGTCTTCTATACTTCCTTCACTCCTAGTTTTGGTGTGGAACATGTTGATTTTGCTAAATTGCTTTGATAGGTTGATAGTGTTAAGGTTGATACCACAATTGTGCTTGTTGTTGTTGTTGCTGTTGTGGTTCTTGACATTGATCATCTTAGCCATCATTAACTGATAGTTGTTGAATTCATCTATAGTGCCATTGGAATTGTATCCCGACGTCTATTTCGTTGGTTCAAGGAAGGATAGGTCAACTTTGTTGTGCATAACTCTATTACACGTTCATAGAGTTGTGAATAGGTGTGGAAATCACATCTTTATTAGTCCAACTCTGAGTGCCCTAGTTGTGTTCCGAGCAATAATCTTGACTACTTGGCTCTCTAGGATATGACACTCAGATCTTGCACTCATGTCCCTCCAACTCCTAGTGAAGATCATGAAGTCCTCGTCAAGTTTCATCTTTTTAGCAATGAGGCCTCCTATTGTAGGCTTATGCTTGATGTAGTGGTATACTGATTTAGAGATTTCTCTTGGACTATCTTGAAGTTACTGAGGCCGCATGTTATGAGAGTGTTGAACCACTTCAACACTTCTCCCTTGAGACTCTTGAAGAAGAGGTATATGGTGAGCCCATTGTCATATTGATAAGGCAAGGCATCCATGGTAAATGTAGCTAGATGATTGTAGACACCCCGATTTTGAGGTGACCCAGAGATGAGTATCCTCATGTTGCTTTGGATGTGATCAGCCCATAAACCAGACCCCAAACCCATTAGCAAGCCAGAGTTCAAACATTTGTGAGTAGGGCTAGCGCACCAAGGTGGCGCACTAAGTTGGCGCACCAAGGTGGCGCACCAAGCAGGCGCCCAGCTCTGGCTGCTGACCTTCCACCTTCCGGGCTGTTACTCTTGCAAACGAATATGCCAACGAATATTCGAGGCCTTTCGTTTGCAAGACCCCTTTGTAACCTCCCTAGAGACCACTATAAAAAGGCCCCTAGAGCAGCCATTCCAAGACACTCGTTTTGTGAGAGAAGAGCCCTTCTTTTGCAAGAGAAACACAATCTTTTGGGAGAAACTCTGGTGCTG
>JAMKQA010017136.1:0-13474 GCA_024699735.1 Posidonia australis | reverse complement strand
CTAAAATATATTTTCACGTAGAAGGATTTGAACTTGAGACAGAGAAGATGGGTGGAGTACCTCAAAGATTATGATTTTAGCTTATCTTACCTCCTAGGAAAGGCTAATGTGGTCGCGAATGCAATAAGTAGGTGTACACATCATGGCCAGCCTCATGATCAGGAGATAGCATGTGATACAAGGATTGGTCAAGTACAGACCACAGAGGCAATCTAAGGGAGTTGTCAAGACTCTAGTGGCGAGATTATCGATTCACTGAGATTAGTGGAGGCTGTTGTAGTAGCCCAACAACTGGATCCATTGAGGGTTGCATGGCAAAAGTTGGAGGTAGGAGAGGTGGCTCATTTCTTAGTTGGTGTGGACAGAGGGCTCAGATATGACCTATGACTGTATGTGCCTGTAGACACTCCGATTTTGAGGTGACTCATAGATAAGCTTTCCAGATGTTGCTTTGGATGTGGCAAACCTAATTCCCTTAGCTAAATCGACCACAAACCTATGGCAGGTCCGCAGCCCAATTAGAAATCTAGACTGGTAGGGGAGAGCACCAAGTTAGAGTACCAATGTGGAGCACCTGTTTGGAGCATCGAGCAGGAGCACTACCGTGGCACACCTAGCTGGAGCACTAGGCTGGCACACCTACCTAGCGCACGTACCTAGCGCACAAAGCTAGCGCGCAGCCACTTCTCAGGCTGCTGGCTTTTCACCTCCCATGGCTGTTACCTCCACCAACGAATATGCCATGGAATCTTCCCAAGCTCTTCGTTTGCGAGGCTGCTTGCATTCCTAGGAGTTACTCATGGGAAATCCCTATATAAGAACACCTATAGGCAACCATTTTGGGCCCCTGAAAAAAAATCTGGAGCAAGCTACTGTTTTTCTGCAATCTATTCTTCTTTCTCACGAGCATCTCCTTATATCCTGAAGCATTGTTAGCCCTTCCAAAGCAACAAGGATTATATTATCTTGGGTTTTCTTATAAGGAATACCTTGGACAAGGTAGGTTCCTCACCTTTCTTCTTTTAAGATCTTAGCTTTTACACTGAATAAAGCATGCTTTAGACTTTATCTATGGTCTGATTTTTTGCTGTTAACATGAGAGTTCCATGATGAGATTGCTTGTTTCCTTTGCAATATGTTCTACATGCAAATCTGTACCTTGTTTGCTAGCATGACTCTTTATTTCTAGCATGGAAATCTGCACCTTGTTACTTCTAAGAGTTGTCTTTTCTTTCTAATCCTTTGCAATAAGAACCATGATTTATGAACATGCATGCTAGGAGATATGTAGCAAATCAGGTTTTTTCCATATTCATCCTTTACATGTGCCGTTAAAGTTCGCTTCATCTTCTGTTTTATTTTTTAGAATCTTATGCAAGCATTTTAGCCATGAACTTATAATTTATCATATTTCTGAATCACATAATAATAGGTTTGTTTTGCTCATTTGCATCACATCATGTTTCAGTTTTTATCATCTGCATAAACTGATTTGCATTAATAAAAATCACCCATCTCTATTCTGGATCAGATTGTAGTCTGATCTTGATTTTCTGGGGAGCACCAATCTGGAGCACCTAAGTGGCGCACCAACTTAGAGCACCACTCTGGCGCACCATTCAGGTGCACCAGACTGGTCAGAGAGCAAAACACTCACTTTTGCATCCCTGTTTGCATAGTTTTCCGATGACTTTGCGTCCGGTTCTTTTGCTGCTGGTTCTTTGATATTCCATGGTTTTGCATGCATGTTTGCATCTCTAAACAAGATTGTTTCCTAGTTATTTTTCCCTTTGAATGTTCAGTCCATGGCTAAAATCTGGTAGGCTGTTTACCTCTACTCCAATATGGAGAACCTTGTGTATCAGCCCATGATCCAGAGACACGGCCGAACCTTCTTGCATACATTTTAGCATAAATAGGGTGGGATCTTGTGTGAGGCTACTAGCCTTTGAGCACAAGGTCCACAAGTCATTACACTTACATTTCTTTCACTTTTAAAACACATTTTTCAAGTTTTGCAAAGGATTTTACATGGCATGATTTTCTGGAATGCATTCATATGTGACTTTGCATTGTATGGATTTCTATATTTACTTTGACACATCTTTTTGGCCCACACAGGAGCACATAGGTGGCGCACTAGACTGGAGCACTAGTCTGGCGCACCAAACAGGCACATCAGCCTGTTTATCAGTAGCACACAACAACTTTTGCATGGCTTTCTAGCATGATTTTTATTTCGATTTGCTTCTGGTTTTTTCTGGTTTTCTTCCTTGATATATCGGGAGGACACAACTCTGTTTTTAGTCATTTCCATGCATGTTAGATTGCATTTGGCATATAGCAAAGCAAGGATGATAAATCGCTCAAAATACTTAGATCTTTGATCTTATTCATGCAATATATTTGCATCGACGCTTGACCCGATTTTTGAGCGATATTTCTGAGCATTAGGACATATCCTTGCACTCCATGCACCCTATTTTAGCATAAGACACCACTCACATAGCATGGCATGGCATATCGCCCTCGGACGTACAGTAAAGGCTGAAAAGTCGACATTCCATATAAGCAAATGAGAAACCTATAAAAGACCGATTTATCGGGCACACGAGGGTGCCTAATACTTTCCTTGTGCGTAACAGGAATTCTTACCCATTTTTGGTTTACAAAGACACTTTCCATTGGTTTTCTATATGCATGATTTGAATGATTCTTTTATGGTTTTTCTTGTCTTCCATTTTAATAGACTAGGTGGCGACTCCTGCATTTGCATTTTTATTTTTATTGTTTTTGCCGTGACTTTGCCGATCCTCGCGCCAAGTCCCGAGGCTGTCGTCGGCATGGTTACAGGAACTGGCGACTCCGCTGGGGATATCCAGATCCCTGCATTGTTTTGGTTTCTCCTTTGCTTCGGCTTTTCTCCTTGCTTGCTTTTTCCATGCCTTGCATTGGTTATCCTTTTAAGTGGTGTCTTTTTGCATGCATGCCTTTGTAATGTTGTTCTTTCCTTTTACACACTTTTGCTATGTCATCACTATTGTACATGTTTTGTACCTACTTTTGCATGATAATCCATGGCTAATTTGTACGTTTTTTTTCCCTTCCTGTACATGCCATGCCTAGGAGATTAGAAACATGTTTGCTCTCCCTATTTGGTTAATGAAAACTTAAAAATCAAAATTAATAAATCAGGCAAACTAGTGACAAATTGCAAATTTCCCCCACGATCTAATAAGCTTGCAAGTAAAAAACTTAAAGCATACTTTGCATACATCATATAGGGCATGTATCTTCTCCTCTCCTAGGTTCGCCTATATAGTCTGTGAAGGACATTTCTCGGTGGCTCATCCTATGGCTTTGGCGTGGGATGAAAAATCGGGTTTGTCCCCCCTTGTCCGGGGTCGTGTCGGTATAGTAGAGGGTACAACCTACTGCTTTGACAGAGGACGAGGCCCTGAAAGCACCACCCGTTCACTGCCTAGGCTATGGCCAGGATTGAGAATGGGGACCTTACTTTTTCTAAACTCGAGTCGGAGACTTATTCACCCCTATGTGAACCTGGAGTAGACAGCTTAATAGGACATCCCTAGATTATGAGAGAGTGCATACTAGGTGCATTCATTTGCATCTCATACCACCATAATCATTGCATCTTTTCTAATTTGTTTGTTTTTGTGCATAGGTTTTTTTGGTTCGTGAGTTTCCTTAACTTGAGCTCAAGATCTTTACTTTCGCGAACTCTATTTGCGACCTTATTCACGACTGCGTCTCCCAAGTTATTCGTCACTTCCGACGATAGCTCGTCCTAGGATCCGTCCTATCCTTCCCAGCCGCAGTCCGATCCTTACTCGCTCGCGATCCACGATGGCCCAACATGCCAACGAGTCCCTTTCCCCTGCTGTCCAAGAGGAGGTCCCTGTCTCGGGATACTCTTCCTTTGTGTCTGTTACAGTCATCATTGCTGCCTCCACTTTTGCCTTAGCCTCTGGAGGACCTCCACCACTTCAATTCTGTGTCCCTATGGCAATCCCGCCTTCGGGACCACCTGCCTGGTCTCCTGCTGTTAGGGCCACAGCAGTTGAGTCTGTCTCACCTCAGGGCTATGTGTTTACTAGCCCTCCTCCCACTACGGCTGTTTCAGTAGTAGCCACCCCCAGTTCAGACAACTGGGATCTCAGCCTCTTGTTTCCTCTCCTGTCTTGCCTCCTTCCTTTGGAGCTACCAGCGACGATCCCATGACCGTGCAACTGCAATAAATGTCGGCCCTCACCCAGTAGTTGCAGGGATTGGCACTGGCGCTCCAGTCCTTTTCAGCTCTGTCTTTCCCGACTCCCGAGTTGCCTACGCAATCGGCCTTAAGACCACAATTTGCACCCACTGCACTCCCTCCACAGCCGTCGCCATCCCTTGTCTCTCCAGCGATAGGGGTGTCGGCACTACCTTTTGTTACACTGGCACAGCACCCACCACAGCATGCATCCCTTCTATCTGGTGGCCAGCCTTCTAGGCTGGCGGGAGCACAGCCATCCGTGAGCATTGTACGGGAGACCATCCCGGTCCAATAGCTCTTGCTCCCCCATTCTGCACCACTTGTTGCACCACCCCCTGCACTATCCTCACCCTTGTACCACACACAAGGTTCATCTTTTGTCCCCCAGCACACTGCACCCATGCACGGGTACACTGGCCATCCCGTCGTAGCACCAGACGACGGAATGGTAGATCCAAAGGAGCCCATAGGGGCGACCCATACAGTGTACGCGGCACCCGCCTCTGCTGCGCAATCTACAGCTACAGTAGCTCCGGATGCTCTCCTTGCGAGAGTTAATGATCTGGAGCGCACTCTCCGACAAGTGCAGCGTGGGGACCGCCAGTCCTACCAATTCTGGGACCTCTGTTATTTCCTAGAGGCGATACTCCCCTTAATTTTCATATTCCGGAATTTGAAAAATACAATGGTAGGGGCTGCCCAATTGCCCACCTCAAAGCCTATTGCGGAGACCTCGCTCAGCTCCAGGCTGACGAAAGGTTGTTAATCCGCCTGTTCCAAAAGAGTCTTACGGGGCCTGCATTGAAGTGGTTCACTTCCCTCAACATGGCCACCATCAGGACTTGGGACGACCTTACACATGCGTTCCTGGAGCAATATTCCTTCAACCTCGACTTAGTTCCCAAGTGGGAGGACTTAGTCGCTCTCAAGCAGAGGCCTCAAGAGACATTTGGGGAGTATCTTGGACGTTGGCGCTCCTTGGCTTCATAAGTCAAGGATAGACCCTCCGACGAGGAGCCTATCGAGATTATAATCCGAGGAGCACAACCAAAAGTCGGGGCTCTGCTTAGCATCCAGTCATCACTTTTTCTGCACTGCTTCGGGCGGGCGCCCGTGTTGAGAGTTCACTACGCGGTGGCAGTTTTCCAGCACTCTCTGCATTTGCCAAACAGGCCACTGCCTCACATAATGGCCCTAGCAGCAGCAACAACCCCAACACCAATCCACCCAGGAGGTGGGATTCCTCCAAAAATACAGTTTCCTATATTAGATCCCCTGCTGCTCCAGCAAATGTCCGCCCGCCCCCGCAACGCCAAGTAGTTTATGCACCCACACCTACACCTAGAGCACAACATGCATCACACGTTACCCCCACTGCCACACTAGTGTACCCTACCCCACCGGCTAGGACGTGCCCACCGTTGGCACACCCACAGTCGAAGCGACAACGCCGTAACAGGCGCCACTATACCCCTTTAGTGGAGCCTTTGAGCATGGTATTTCCCAAAGTCGCATCCCTACTGAGGCTGCCTGAGGTACGCCCTCCGCCTAATCTACTGCCAGCTTGGTACAACGCCAATGCATTCTGCAATTTCCATCGGGTGGCCGGCCACTCGACGGATAATTGTTTGACACTCAGGGACGCTGTCCAGGATTTGATCGACCAGAGGGTCATAGTGATTAATACCCAGGCAGCAAGCCCAGCACACACACCAGTGGCCGCCCCAGCACAGCTAGCACACCCCAGCATAGTCAGTCAACCTTTGCCACAGCATTCATCTCCAGGAGCGCCAGGTTCTTCGGGAGTCAATTTTGTTTCTTCTGCTTCTTTCTCTTCTTCTCCTTTTGAGTCTGTCTCTTCCCTTATTCGCCCAATCGACTTGATTCATGATGAGTCGTCCCCTTTTCCCCACTAGTTGTATCGTTCTTTCCTTGATAATTCCGAGGAATCTATTTTTATGATCCGCCTTGTTGTCGAGTCGGGGTACTCTATGGTGCCACCTGTAGTATATCCCCAGCCACCAACTCCAATCTATTTAGTAGCCTGGCCCCAATCTAGGCCAAGCCAGCCAGCACACCCTCAGGCCCACCAGTATCCTCACCAATACTCCCAGCATCCTCAGGTTTACACCCCTACTCGCCCATATCCTTCAACCGCACCTGTACAATTAGCAACCCGCCCCTCGGTTATTGTTACTCTGACCCATGACACGCATCGTGTTCCTTACAATTATGCCACAGGAATGTGTGCAGAAGTGACACGATCGGGCAAAGTATACAAACCCCCAACAGCTAGGCCTAACCCCTCAACCTTAACCCCAAACCAGTTACAAGCCCAGCCATCTAGGTCACCAGCACCTGTAGTAGTAGCCCCCGCCCAACTCCAAGCACATTCTCCTCAGCTACTTATACCTAGAATAGCACTATCCAATCCTACCACTAGCAGTCAACCTTCAGCTGACATCACTACCCAGCTTAAGAAGGTTAAAGCTGATATTTCCATTTGGGACTTAATCTATACATCGGTCGAGCATAGAGAAGCTTTCCTTAGAGTTTTTTAGGCAGCCCGTGTATCCCAGACTATAGAGCCTGCTACCCTTGAAAGCATGGTAGGGATGATAGCGGCGCCTCAGGTTATCTCCTTCCATAGCCTAGAGTTACCGTCCTCTAGCACCAATCATAATTCTCCCTTGTTCATCACCGCGCAGTATCGAAGCTTCCGCATCCCCCTCACATTGGTGGACAATGGAGCAGGCCTAAATGTCTGCCCCTTGCGCACAGCAAGTGCAATCAGATTCAAGGTTGAGGACAGATTCAAGGTCGAGGACATTACACCAGCTGTGAAGGGGATGACAGCTTTCGATAATACGCATCATGATGCGCTTGGAGTCCTGATCATTCCCTTGACTATAGGCCCTGTTCGCTTCGACGTAGAGTTCTACGTCGTAGATATCGAACCCTCTTTCAATCTGTGGCTTGGGCGCCCTTGGCTTCACAAGCATCAAATCATTCCTTCAACCCTCCATTGTATGATTAAGTTCTGCTGGGATGACAATATCGTTGTTGTCTTGGCAGAAGACATGGAGAAGGTTGAATCTGTCTCTGCTCTAGCCCCCCAAACCATCCACTTCGAGCCTAAGCCTTCCGATGTCCTCTATCGGGTTAACCGGTTTGAGCCGGTTAATTTCATTCCACCCTCAGAGCTTGCCGGCCACTTGGCCACTTCTGGCAATCCCCGTTTGATAGTCGACAACTTGTGTTACAAATGGGGATATGAGAAAGGATCGCCTCTGGGGCTTTATGGCCAAGGGATCGCCGAGCCGATCGAGGCCGAAGAATGGATTGAACGAGACGGTTTGGGTTATGAGCGATGCTGCCAGAGGAAGAGATCAGAACGCCATGGTAAGTCTTCCATGATGTTTATTCCATGGAATTTATCCAACTTTATCAGCGTAGGCATTATGGATCCAAACCACAGTTCATATGCAGTGTCAGTGCCATCAGCTTGGGTCTGTCTAGAGGATTCATATCAGGAGAGCAGCAGGGTACAAAGCAGGGGATCATGCAGAACAGTGGATAGACAGAGCAGTCGGCAGTCCAGATAGTGGTCTAAGAAACAGACTCAGATGATGACATCGGGGATCTGGGCTGGATATGCTTGCAGAAGACCTAGCAGAGCATGATCGTAGGAGGAAAGGCAAAGCAGTTGCCACATCAGCACCAGTAGAAGCACCAATATTACCCCAGGACCAAGTTTCAGTTATGGTCCTGCACGAGATAGACGGAAGGGATGCTAGATCATTGGAGTTAATCTCCTGTCAGCCGGGAGGCGGGTCTAGCTGGTATTGGCAGTATAAGCCTCACCTGGAGGGTGAGGATCAAAACCTTGAATCAAGCACGAGTAAGACAAGCGACAGTAGTCTCACCAACTTGCAGCAAAGCAGCCGCCAACAAGCAGAATTTTGTACCGCTAACAGAAAGAGAGAAAATACAAAAAATTCAAAAAAGTCAAAAACAAAAATAAGGAGGCATCAACATTAGAGGTAGGGACTCCCGGTTCCTCGGATCATCCAATTAGAGAAGCAGAAGAAGTAGCACAATGCCGATACAAGAACACGAAGGTCACTGTGACAGTCCTTAAACGCCATCAGGGTGCAGAATCAGAAGAGGTCTTCTCAATTGACATAACAGACCCGGCATTTGAAAAAGAAATCCTGTCAGAGCTAATTGCTAATGAAGAAGAGGATGAGGTCCATGGAGCAAATTATGAGGATGAGCCATCACAGACCCCATTCTATGATAATGATCCAGAAGGACCAAATCTTTACGTAGAGGAGGAAACGAAGCTTATCAATATTGGCACGGCAGAAGAAATTAGAGAAACACGCATCAATGCCAGTTTATCACCACAAACAAAGACGGAGTTTATTGCTTTCCTGAAGGAATATGTAGATGTCTTTGCATGGAGCTATGATGACATGCTAGGACTAGACATTGAAGTGGTAGTTCATACATTGCCACTAATACCAAATTCAACGCCAGTCAAGCAGAAGCTCCGTAGATAGCGACCCCAATGGCTTTTAAAGCTTAAAGAGGAGATTATGAAACAACACAAAGTCAACTTCCTCAAGGTCATATTGTATCCTGAATGGCTCGCCAACGTGGTGCCAGTGTCAAAAAAGGATGGGTGGGTTCGCATGTGCATCGATTATCGAGATCTTAATAAAGCGAGCCCCAAAGATGATTTCCCGCTCTCTCACATTGACATTTTGGTAGACAACACTGCAGGGCATAAGATGTCTTTTATGGATGGGTTTTCCGGATACAATCAGATCAGAATGGCTGAAGAAGATATGGAGAAGACATCTTTCATCACTCCATGGGGAGTCTTCTGTAACAGAGTCATGCCATGATAGCTTTATTCCACGATCTTATGCATCAAGAGGTTGAAGTATACGTGGATGACATGATTGCCAAATCTAAAGAGCCCGAGGACCATCTCTCCTGTTTGAGAAGGTTGTTTGAGCGCCTGTGAAAGTATAAGCTCCGCCTAAACCCCAACAAATGTGCATTTGGGGTATCCTCTGAAAAGCTACTGGGTTATATCATCAGTCAAAGGGGAATTGAAGTGGACCCCCACAAAGCCAGGGCTATTGTTGATATGCCTCCCCCAACCACTGAGAAAGAGATTCGCGGCTTATTAGGCCGACTACAATATATCAGCAGGTTCATTGCACAGCTTACGCCTATATGTGATCCCATATTCAAGCTGCTGAGGAAGAACGCCCAGACTTGCTGGAATAATGAATGTCAAGAGGCCTTTGATAAAATCAAGCAGCTTCTGGTGAAGCCCCCAGTTTCAGTTCCCCCTGCGCCAGGGCGCCCTCTGCTATTATATCTCTCCACAACACAACATTCCATGGGCGCAGTTCTGGGTCAGCATGATGAGTCTAGGCGTAAAGAGAAGGCTATCTACTACCTCAGCAAAAAGTTCAATGACTGCAAGGTTAAATACAGCCCAATAGAGAAAGTCTGCTTATCCCTGGTGTGGGCCACGCAGCGCCTCCGGCATTATATGATGGCATATCCGGTATTGTTGTTGTGTCGGCATGACCCTATCAAATATCTGTTCCAGAAGCCAGCTTTGGTGGGCAGATGTGTCAGATGGAAGGTGATGTTATCCCAATATGATATCACCTTTGTCACACAAAAATCCATGAAGGGACAAGCCATGGCAGACCACTTGGCCGACCTACCCTTACCAGAATATCAGCTGTTGCAGACTCAGTTCCTAGATGAGGATATATTGTTTGCAATGGGCGAGGAGGAGGAACTAAAAGGACCTCAAAATAAGCATCAATGGTGTCTGTACTTCGATGGTACAATCAATAAACGAGGAAGTGGCATCGGTGTAGTTCTAGCAACGCCACAGGGACAGCTAATTCCCTTTGCAAGGAAGTTGACATTTGAATGCACCAATAATGAAGCCGAATATGAGGCTTGTATTTTAGGCTTACAAGTAGCAAGGGACCAAGGCGCTCGAGAACTCCACGTATTTGGTGACGCAATGCTGGTTATTTCGCAAGTCAATGGCGACTGAAAGACAAAAGACCAGAAGCTCGTACTATATCATGAACATTTGCTGAAATTAATTAAAGAATTTGAAGATGTCAAATTTTCCTTCATGAAACGAGCCAAGAATGCGTATGCAGACGCTCTGGCAACTCTGGCATCATGGTTATCACTCCCAAAGGCACAGGCCATAGATATTTTGGTCACATGCATCGAACAGCCAGCACATTGCATGCATATTCAGGAGGCGCCATCATCCGCTGAACAGCTTTGGTATAGTGATGTTAAAGCTTTTCTGGAGTCTATCAGTTTCTCTCTTTGCATTTCTGCATTAGATAAGAAGTCCTTAACACGATTAGCATCTAGATATGTGCTCGGGGCCGGGCAGCTATATAGAAGGTCTTATAACCAGATGCTTCTCAGGTGTGTAGACAAAAAGGAGGCAGATATGCTAATGTTGAAAGTTCACGCAGACACCTGTGGCCCACATATGAATGGGGTTCTTCTAGCCAAGAAAATTATGTTGTAGGGGTATTTCTGGTCCACAATGGAAGCAGACTACTGCCAGTTTGTCAGAAGATGCCATAACTGCCAGATATACGACAATTTCATACATGCTCCCCTATGACAATTGCATAGCATGTCATCACCCTGGCCTTTTTCTACCTGGGGAATTGATGTTATCGGGGCTATTCATCCTACTGCATCCAATGGGCACCGTTACATACTGGTAGCCATCGATTATTTTACAAAATGGGTCGAGGCGGTCTCATACAAGACAGTCACAGCAGCTGTTACAGAAAAATTCATCATGAATAATATTGTCGCCAGATATGGGGTTCCATTTGCTATCATTTCAGACAACGGAATTAATTTCATCGCAAAGAGAGTTGAGGATTTCCTCCAGAATTGCAAGATCAGGCATCACAGATCCTCCCCCTATCGACCACAGATGAATGGGGCAGTAGAGTCGGCTAATAAGAATCTGGTGAAAATCTTGAAGAAGATGGCTAAGACTCATAAAGATTGGCATGAAAAGCTGCCCTATGCGTTATAGGCCTACAGAACCTCCATCCGGACGTCAACAGGAGCAACACCTTACTCTTTGGTATATGGCATGGAGGCGGTCTTTCCCTTTGAAATCGAGATTCCTTCGTTAAGGATCTTGAAGGAGGCAGAATTAGAAGAGGCGGAGTGGATACAAGATCGCTGTGTTCATCTAGATTTGATTGATGAACACAGATTACAAGCTCTGCATCATGCCCAGTGCTACCAGAAGAGAGTGGCCCGAGCCTATCAAAAGAAAGTCCGTCCTAGAAGCTTTGAACTAGGAGACTTGGTTTTGCGTGCCATTCATTTGCCCGATGCATGGGGAAAATTTAGGCCTAACTAGCACGGACCCTTTGTGGTTAGGGAGGCCCTGTCCGGGGGTGCAATCATTCTTGAAGGCATGGACCATCGAGAGCAGTCAGGGCCTGTCAATGCTTCTTACATAAAGAAGTACTACCAGTGACTCATAGTCAATCCTAAGCCTTGCACTGTGAGCCATTGCATTTTCATGTTTCTTCTTTTCGCCTACTAATATTTTAGGTTATTGCATCCTAGCTTAACGTGGATAATCTCCTGCACCACTTCTTTTTGCATAACATCATCATTACCCGATGAGGAAAATCGGAAGCCTGCCTGCGTAAGACGAGTCCAGCCCTCCTCCTGTGTTACTACCCTAGAAACTTAGGAGGTGAGGAAGAGATTTCAGTAGAATGGACGAAGTGTGCAAATTGCCAAGGGACCTATATCTCTAGAGGGAGTAAAAACGTTAGGTCTAGAGAGAGGGCGAGCAATAAAGAAAAATATAGACTCTGGAGCATAAAAGAAAATAAGAAGACGGAAGTGGTAGACAGAAGCTAGCTCCACTGAGAGAGGCATACAGGACAACCCTATTCCTCCCATACAACTTAGAGAGGAGTCGAAGCATGCACCTATAGATCGAATAAAGGGACTAGCCACCCTTTTTATATCAAACAGGAGAGTAGCCACCCCTCAGCTTAGGTGTATTTACCTCCAAGCAGGAATATGGTAAGTTAACATGCCTTTGAGGGAAAAAAAGAAATATGAATCCTTAAAAGAGTAGATGTAGGGTCCCAAGAATTTGGCATGAAGTCCATAATATCTGAAGGAGTGCTGCAAATAAACTTAAGTGTCTAGGTTAGTGCCACTTGAGTCAAGGACAGTGTCACCTCTTACAACAGGCAAAACAGGCTTCCTTGGTGCTGAGGGCACTAGTATATTAATTAATTAATCCTCTCTCTGCATTGCATTTTTACACAACATTTAGCATTTTAAGTCAAGCATATATGTATCACTTTGCAAGGTGTTTGGCCGTATTCCAACTAGGGGCATGCCAGCTGCCTTTTTGGTCGTTGTATGGGCAAATGGGCATTTGACTAGGGGCATGCTAGTCACTTCTTTAATTGGAAGAATCTATGACCAGGGGCATGTTAGTTAAGTTAATCTTGAGAGCAGTTTTTGTAATACATGAACAAATACAAGCAAGTCAAGATGACATAATTGCAAGCAGTTTTTATTATGGTCCATCACTAATACAGACGTTGCTAATCAACTCTGGGCTTCTTTGAGCTGCTAGCCCCTGTGAAACAAGTGCCACTGGGCGGAATCTCGCTTATGGCCATGTCTCCATTATTTCGGCTTCGTACTCCACTGTACAATCGGAGCCCTCGGTAATGGCAAGATCAGAGGACTTGATGCCAGCACGCGTCTTACGGGCCAATTCTGAGGTTGTTGCATTAGAGCCGACAATATACCTCTTGTACCAGTCAGGACAGGGACTTTGCTCAATAGAACCTGGCAGAAGCCGAACTAGCGAAGAACTCGGACAGGGTGATACTCCACACCTCCCATGAGCCCAGGAAGAACCACAAGCCGCATGTCCCTAGCATTAAAAAAGGCAGTAAGGGTTCTCGACGTCGAGGATATAATGCACCATGTTACTGTATCCTCAGCAAGATTCCGCAGTCTGCTGCACAGCTCATGCACACCTGGAAGTGTCCTCGAATGGTGAGTGCGGCTATAAGCTTCAAAGGCAGAAGGTCGAGGGCGTAGGATCTTCAC
>JAMKQA010017131.1:0-12086 GCA_024699735.1 Posidonia australis | reverse complement strand
TTATACATAAGTGAATAATATGCCTTTGTAAATGATTTTTATATTCAGTACTTGAGTATTTCATATTTTCTTAAGTGATTATTAACAAATAATCACATGTCATTTGTTATCATCAAAATGTACTTATAGATTTTTTCAACACCAATAATCTCAATTATTCAAGCAATTGTGATTATTCTAACATTGCTTCTTTAGATGGTACAATAAATAATGCAAATGAAGAGACTTTGTAAAGGATCCTCTTCTTTGGGATTCTTACAAACAATTCCAGTCCTTCTGTGGTAAAATTGGCATTTCTCTTAGTTCCATGGTAGAATCGAAGTGCCTTTTCAACCAGGTCTGGAAGGACCAACATAAGACACCAATTAATTTAGATGATAGCAATAGCACTGTTGGGAAGATGGTTTCTTCTTGTTCACCCCATAGTTCTAAATGATTATAGCAGCTTTGAATGTAAGAGGCTTGGGGACAAGTGGCAAAATAAGACCAGTCTTGGGATTTTCACTAGTGGCTCCAAAGGATGGAGGCAGAACAGGGGACGAGGAGTCAGGAAGCTGGGAACCCAATTGTCCAAACTGGGGAGAAGCTACTACAGAAACAGCCGCAGTCCGCTAGGTGTCAGAAAACACATAGTCCTGAGAAGGAGCAGCAAAAGAACCTTGGGATAAGGTCATGGGGACAGACTCAACTGCTGGGGCCCCAAAAGCAGCAGATGACCAAACTAATGGTCCCGACGACAGGGTAGCCACAAGGACACGATACTGGGATGGCGGAGGTCCTCTAGATGCTAAGGCAAAAGTAGAGGTAGTAGTGATGACGGGGACCAACACAAAGGAAGGGTACGTTGAAACGGGGACCTCCTCCTTGGCAGCAGAGGAAAGAGGCTCGCTGGTTTGCTGAGCCATAACGGATTGCGAGCGAGTATAGATTGGACCACGGTTGGGAACAAGAGGATGAATCCTAGGACGAGCTATCGTCAAAAGCGACGGATAACTCGAGAGATGTGGTCAAAAAAATCGAGTCGCACCGGGTGTCAGTGGAAGGAAAACCTCAAGCTCTAGCTAAGGAACTCGCACACTGACCAGTTCTCTTTATACAAAAACAAAGAAATAAGTTAGAAA
The DNA here is from genome assembly GCA_024699735.1 of Posidonia australis. Lineage (NCBI taxonomy): Eukaryota > Viridiplantae > Streptophyta > Magnoliopsida > Alismatales > Posidoniaceae > Posidonia > Posidonia australis. Next base: position 10,965 of record JAMKQA010017131.1, on the reverse strand, counting down.
AGATGCAGTGCTTATGATGGTATGAATGCAGATGCATGAATGCTTCTAGCATGCACTCTCTCACAATCTAAGGGTGTCCTACCAGGTCGTCTACTCCGCGTTCACACAGGGGTAAATGGGTCTCCAACTCAATGTTAGAAGGTAAAGGTTCCCGTTCTAAATCCTAGCCAAAGCTTAGGCTGTGAATGGGTGATGCGTTCGGAGCCTTGTCCTCTGCCAAAGCAGTAGATTGTACCCTCTACTAACAGCGACACGACCCCAGACAAGGGGGACTTATCGGTATTTCATCCCACCCCAAAGCTATAGAATGAGAAAACCAAGAAATGTCCTTCGCAAACTATATCGATGGATTCAAGAGATGAGAAGATGCATGTCCTATATGATGAATGCAAAATATGCTTTAAGTCTTTTACTTGCAAATTTATTAAACTATGGGGGCATGTTTGCAATTTGTCACTAGTTTGTGTCCTATTTATTAATTTTGGTTTTTATGCTTTTATTAACCAAAAGGAGAGAGAAAACATGTCTCTAATCTCCTAAACATGGCATATACAAAAAGAGAAGAAAACATGCAAAGCAACCATCAATTAACAAACAAAAAGCATGTGCATGCAAAAGTGGTGGCATAGCAAATGTGTAAAAAAAAGATACCCATTATACAAAAGGCATGCATATATGGAAGACATAACTTATTACAAAGAAGTAACCAAAGCAAAGCATGGGAAACAAGCAAACAAGGAGAAAAGCCAAAGTAAACAAAAAAAACTCAGAACAAAAGCCGGGATCTGGTTATCCCTAGCGGAGTCGCTAGTTCCTGTAACCATATCGGTGACATCCTCGAGCGTAGCATGGAAGGCCAAATACGCGAGGACCAGCAAAGTCACAACAAAACATTAAAAGCAATGATAAAATATGGGAGTTGCCAGCTAGTCTATTTAAAAATAGAGACAAGGAAAACCGTTTTAAAACATTAAAACCATGCAATAAAACCAATGGAAAAGGTCAACATGAACCAGAAATGGGTAAGGATCCTTATTACGCACGAGGAAGGTATTAGGCACCCTCGCACGCCCGAAAAATCGGTCTTTCATGAGTTTCTCGTTTACTTATATGAAATGTTGGCTTTTCAGCCTGTTTCTGTACGCCCGAGGGCGATATGTAATGCGACTCTATATGCAAGTGGCGCCTTATACTAAACATGGATAGAGGGACTGTTGGGTGTGTCCAAATGCTCTGAAAAGTCACTTAAGTTGTGGATCAAACATCGGTGCAAAGATATCGCACGGATACAACTATAGATCCAATGGAATTGAGTGGCTAACGTCTTCGCTTTACTATATGCAAAACCTAAGCTATCATGCATAAATGTGGATGAAAACAGATTGGAGTCACCTTGATATGTCCAAGAGGATACCCAAAGAAAACCAAAGGCAAACCAAATCGGGAATCATACTAAATACCATGCCAAAAAAACCACTGTTGGCATAGTGAAAACAGGCAGGTGCGCCTGTTTTGTGCGCCACCTATGTGCGCCCTATGAAATTGCAGATCAGACAATAAGCTAGACTAATGTGCCATGCGATATAAAATCTTGCAAACATGCATCATGGACATCTAAAATACCTGATCACATGCGAGTGAGTTCCCCCCTCTTCCACAAGGTCATAAAGGAAAGAGAAAACTCAAGAAAACATGATATGGGTCTTGTGCTCAAGGGCAATATGCATCTCACAAGACCACACAACAATACTCTGACAAAATCCAATGAATCCTAGCTATGCTACTTGGGTTTGGATCATAAACTGAGGCAAAAGAGTTCTAGACAGAGAGTCTTGAAAAGCCACCAGTTTACCAAATCCAGGTAACAAGCTAACTGCACTAGATGCTAAACCAATGCAAACAGAGTTATTATATGCTAAAATCATGCAAGCAAGAACATGACATATCAGAGATCAAACCCCAAAAAGATCAGGACCCCAAACAAACAGGAAAGCATGCAAACTATTATGCAAAATCTATTATTTGCATCCTGTGACCAGGCTGGTGCGCCAGTTTGGTGCACCCCAGAAATCCTGAATCAGACTGTAGTCTGATTTAAGAGTCCGGGCCAGATTCATGCAATGAATTATGGTATTGGCTATTCAGATCATTATTTCAGATGTCAGGGAACGCAATCATGCTAAGTAATCAAGACTTGAACATCCATTTCATTCTCTCTTTTCTAATCATTCTCATGGGTTCATATAGACTGCAGTTGCACATGTTTTCTTTATGATGCATTAGAATATCTTGTAGGATTTAAACAGTAGGGAAACATGACATGGGATGCAAAAGGCACGTCATAGTACAAGTAAACATCATGACTGACAAGCATTGAACAGATTTGCATAAAAAGAAAACATCATAAACTCCAAACTAAGCAAAAAAAGTACAAATGAACATCCATATAACAAAGGGTGCAAGCAAATACCATCATTGCAAAGGATGCAAGAAACATGAACGTAAAAGTATTGTATCAATTAAATCTACAGTATGAGCTTCATTCAAAAAGTCATGCAGAGAATATATAGAGGTGAAAAGGGAACCTACCTTTTGATGAACTCCTTGGTGGCTCAAGGTGGCTTATCCTTGGTGCTTTGGACACTGCTAAGGATGCTCAGGGATGCAAGGGTGTGCTCAAGGATGCAAGAGAACTGATTGCTAAGAGTGGGTGGATTGCCAAGAGAGGGTGGACAGGCAAGAGAGCCAAGATGTTGCTTAAGAAGGGCCTTTTAAAGAGGATAAAGAGGTAACTCCTTGGGATGCAAAATGCCTCGAAATTCAACAGCCTTGCGTAGATTCGTGAGGAATATTCTCAAGTGAAAGTTATAAGCACAGAATATGGAAAGCCAACAACTAGTATCTTGAAAAATGGTCGTGCGCTAGTTAGGTGCACCAGCTAGGTGCGCCAGCTTAGTGCGCCAACTTGGTGTGCTAGCTTGGTGCTCCATATTGGTGCTCTACATTGGTGCTCCATATTGGCGTTCCATATCTAGTTGCCTGAATTGTTAATCGGATCGTAGGCTTGTGGTCGGTTTGTGCGATGATCTCGGGCTAATTAAAATGTAAAATAGGGTTCAAAAGTGGTTAAGCTTGCAGCATCTAAAGCAACATCTTTAGGAGAATTCACCTACGAGCCGCCTCAAAATCGGAGGTGTCTACAACATCATCCCCATACATGCATTTATCACATCTGGCCATCAAAATGACCAAATTGCCCCTATACCACCAATCCATGCACCTACATGTTAATTTTTGCACTCAGTCTTGCATAACCCTTGTCCAAGTCATTCCTTAGCACTTTTTACACACTTAGGTACATGTTCGTGCATTTTATATAGTTTTTGTCACATTTGCGTATCAGTCCATCCTTTTTTAGCGAGCAGGCATCTCATGTTTTCTTTTTTGGATTTTTCTTCACTGTGTTTCTGGAGTCTCTTATCCAACATTCGATTTGATTTTCTTTACTCCTATGTTTCCGATTGTTCCCTATTTGATTTGGATTTCATCGCCCAAGGGCGTACAAGAACTGACCGAAAGGCCCACATTGGTCCATTTACGGATTATTTTCTCCTTTTTGATTTTCACGACTTTTTCACGATTCTGAGGACCTGGGTTGACTCCACTTTTTTATATTTTGATGTCAGTATGGTTTTTCGAGGAGTTCATTACAAAAACATCGTCATTTTATGTGAATTTCTTCACATGTCAAAGTTTGCCCGTTTTGTGTGGACTTCTTCGCAATTTTTCCATCTTGATTTCCGTAATGTTTTTTTTATGATTCTGATGACCTAAGTTGTTTGCATTATCGATTTTCTTGAGGTCGTTATGATTTTTCGAGCCTTTCTCGCCAAACGTTTCGTCATTGCATGTGATTTTCTTTGTTGTGTCATATTTTGTGATTTCATCATTTCATGTGGATTTCTTTGCAGTTTTTGCATACCATTTTGCACATCCACCCAGTCTTGTTTTGGCATTCACATTAGCATGTTTAGAGCATGATCTGGGCTTAGCAAGCATTCATCCAACATTTAGTAAGCGAATTGGACTAGAAAGACCGAGTTTCTCGGACGTATGAGGGTGCCTAACACCTTCCCCATACGTAATAGAAATCCTTACCCATCCTTTGGTTAGCAGACATCTGGCCTTCGCATTTGCATCTCATGCATTCAATCCTTTGTGGTTTGTTTGTGGTTTTCTTCGTCTTTCTCTTAAAAGACTAGGTGGCGACTCCTTTTCTCTTTTCATTTTATCCTGTCATGTGCCTTCACCATCTTCGCATGGCTGTAATCTCCTCCCTCTGGTGTGACTCCGCGCCAGACCCCCAGGTTGGCATAGTCACACCCGTCACCTGCTTTACCCGCAGTCTCATACGGTACGAGTAAGGATTATTATCGATCCATCACACGTTTACCTGTTATATAAGGGTTATTATAGTAATTTTACATTAACTGTATAAATTTAAAATATAATATATATATCTAATATCCTTATATGTCATATTATTATATCCCTGTTAAGTTATAAAATCCTAAACCCTAACAAGTCGAAGTTCTCCAGTCCTCCTCCTCTTGTCCTATGCCTCCTCGTCCTCTAGTTCTCCTTCTTCTTTTTTGTTGTTCGACGGTCCCTAAACACTTCGGCTCTCTCTCGATCACTCTCCTCTTCGATCGCTCTCCTCGTCAGGCTCTCCTTCCGATCGCATCTCTCCACCTTCGGCTCTCCTTTTAGTCGTGCCTATCTCCTCACTCAAGTAAGAGTTTGTGTTGGGATTTTTGCTTGGGAATGGGAAACTAGGGTTAAAAGTTGTCTCCTTTTCTTTTTTATGTTGTTCCTTCTGTTACGTATGTTTTGCTCTCTTTTCCATGTTTTCATGCCTTTTGGACTATTAGTAAGTTTATCATTTACACATAATGTTGAAAACATATTGTTGGAATGAAATGACGAATCTGTTTCTTGATGTCTATTTCATAAGCTTTATTTCCATGTTTCAACGACTGAAAATAAACTTCTCTGTATGTTTCTGGTGCATTTCCACACCGTCCTTAATCTTTCCTGCAAACCACACTTTTCGCTAATCTAGAATTAAACACTATGAGTTTAGCTTGTATTTGTTTGCTTGATGCAATAGTTTCAGTTTTACTATTTGCAAACTGATATGTGTATTAAATTTCAGATTCGATGCACATTTCAATTCCAAAGATGATGGAGTCATTTGGACTTGATTGTTTTCCTAATGTATATGCACATAGCATTTAATGTTGGTACCAATTGAATTCTAGATTCATATTTTTAAAGCTATCATAGAATACTAGATTTTTAAAGTTCCAATTGAACTTTGAATTCAGATTTTTAAAGCTATCTTAGGCTTTAATAGTGTCATTATTATAGAATTCATAAAGCTACCTAATTACTCATTTACCCTACCCATTTTATATTCTTTCACAGGTAATGGAACGGGTAAGGGTAAAAACTTAGAGAATGCAGGTTTATACCTATCCTGTTACCTGTTAGAATTTAAAGGATAAGAGTATGGGTAAAGCTTTACCCACCCCGTACCTACCTCATTTATAGGCCTAGTTACAACACCCCTGCTGCCCTTCTCGGTGCCCCCATCATAGTGCCCTTGTTGCCCTCTCTATGCCCCCATCACAACACCCTCTGGTTGTGCACTCTCCTAGCTCGTCACCTACCCCTCCTAGCGGCCCGCGCACGTAGATCCGCCATCCCTTCCGCACAGATCCCTAAACCTCCCCCTTGATAAGAGAGGGTTTTGATCCTCAAAGGAGGAGAAAAAGAGATACTGAAACTAACATAAATAAATGTAACACTAAAACATATAAAGGTACTGTAAAATTGATACAGAAACTAAATTAAAACAGGGAAAGATAGTACCACTAAAACAAAAACAAAGAAGTATAAAACTGAAATTGAAACTAAAATGAAAAAATTAAAACGTTACAAATAAAAAAACAAATATTAATATAAGAAAGGATATTAAAATGTAATGGGATATTAATATGATTTAGTTAATATAAAAATCTATTAATAAATGAAAATAAAGGAAAAATAGAAATTCACAAAACCGCTATTACAAACACAAGTGGTTTTGCTAGTTTGAAATCTATATTTAATCTCAAACATGGGATGTAATTTTGATGGTAGATGATCAAGGGCTTTACAAAACAAAAGTATGAATAGACCTTAACTAATAATTTACGTATACATATAATAATGCTTAGGTAGGGTCCTACCTTATTTAAGAAAAGTAAGGTCCTTAATCTCAACCATCAATCTTTATTTTAGTAACTATCATTTTATTTATAATAATTTTAAAAAATTTAATTAAATAAGGAGGTAATTACTATAACCACCTTTTCTATTAGATCCATCATAAGAATAAGATCCAGCGGTTGAGTGATTTAAGATTCTATTTATCTTAAATAGGAACAGACCCTATCAGAAAATTAGTCTATATATATGTGTGTGTGTGTGTATATATATATATATATATATATTGATAATAAGTTAATTATTACTAATCTACATATTTTTCACTTATTTTAAGATTTATTCAGATACTTATTATATTTTTCAATCAAATCAGAATTTTTCTCTATATATACTTATCCATCTAAAAAATTTATTTCTAAAAAATTAATAATATTATCAAAATACCGAAATTGTTATTTATTTATTAATTAATATTTCTTATTCTACATTCAAACAGACGCTTATTCGCTACTTGCTCTTGGATGTGTATTCCCAGATTGTGCACAAGGAAGAGAACTTACGCGGCATCGTGTGAGAAATTACCAACAAAGACGGGGTGATATGACTTGTCAACCTGTGTCAAAAAGGAAAGACAGGGTGACATGACCGGGTACAGAAGAATTCACCTTTCAATAATTAACCTATTAATGGTGATAGCTGGACAACAATAAAGGACACCATGTCCGTTTACTGCATCCACGCCAGCCAGTGGTTTGTGCCACTTAATTCCCTGACAGACACAAACCATGGCTTCCCTGACAGAGCCTAGTCGTTAAACCCACAAAATAAAGTCACCTCAGGTTGGTGCAAACGTAGAGCTTCAGTAGTACCATTGATACCATCATCCAAGTATCATCCAGCACATACCCAGCTGCATTGCTGGATGTAAGTATGTTACCAACGAACCGGTCCAATCACATAGATAATTTCTGAATCAAGAATGTGCAGAGAAGCCACACAGCGTACGTACCAACGCTCCGATGAAGTTAAGTGATATAAGTAGAATAATTAATTATTCTTGTCCTTGATTTGACTGCAGACTATGACAGCGACATAAACATGGCGGGCATGAGAGAGAATATGTTAATGTTAGTCATTGAATGAAGGCTAGCGAGACCCAATCGAGATCAGATCCACATCAGATTCCAGCTATGAGATCACAATCTTGTCACCGAATCAAATTACATGACAAGCATCGGTGTGGTGACGTCTCCACAAGCGATCAAAAAAATTCATGACCGACACCTCCAGTTACTCTTTTGTTACTGGAATAGTATTTGAAATAATTTTAAAATAAAATTTATTACATCATTTAATTATGTAAAAATCAAAATAAATTTAGAATAATAATTTTTATTTTGATTTATTTATTTCAAAATAGTAATTCCATAAGATTGTTAAAATAAAGTTATCCTTGTATATGTGTGTGTGTGCGTGTGCGTGTGTGTATATATATATATGTTTATTTTTATTTAAAAATTATGATATATACATTTTTTTTTTTTGATATCGGTATACACATATTTTCTCCTTGCGGTCCGTGAGATTCGAACCTGGAAGGAAGGTGGAAGTTCCACTCCTCCTGGCCAACTGCACCATGGTAATTGGTTAATTACGATGTATACATACTTTAAATTAAATATACATCTTCATAATCAAGTTGTTTATTATTAATTTACATATTTTTCACTTATTTTAACACTTATTCTGATATTTATTTTATTTATCATCTAAATTAGAATATCTTTTTATATGCATAATTATTTATTTTAAAAAAATTGTTTTTAAATTAAATTATAATACTAGTACCATTTCTCACCTATTCATGACTTTCTTATTCCATACGGAGACTGATTTTATCATTCCGTGGCTAACCTCAAATATAAGCAACAAGTCTTTAATAAGTGGCTTTCATCCATGATGATTGATGATGCATTACATGTTTTTTTTTTTGTTAACGGTTGAGATAGATAGAAGGTGAATGTTCCAGGATTCGAACCTAGGACCTATGACGAGTTTAAAGTTCTCTCAACTACTGTGACAATGAGACATTGTCTATGATGCATTACATGTGACTTTCATCCATGGTGATGCATAGCATCCAATGCATTGCATTGACGAATTAGGACATGATGTTGGAACATGTAAAATCTATATCTAGTTTTCTCTTCGTAATTTTTCTTTTTTTTGAAATCAGTAGATATATATTTTTTCTCTTTGTAGTCCGTAAAATTCGAATCTGTGAAGAAAGTGTGAGTTCTAGTCTTCTTAGTCAACTGCATCATAACAGTTTCTTTTCGTAAATTTTACCCAACGATATTTCATGAAAGATCACTGGACGTTTTCAATGCATAGCATCGGAAAGCGTTCATTGAGCATCAGCTTCTTTTTCCTTATTTAATACACTTTACCATGCATGACTTCTAACAAAATTTGGAGTGAAACGTTTATAATCATTGAATCTTCTCCACATATTTCCCTCCTCACGAGAGCAAACAACAAACACATTCTATTTATAGCTTATAGAACATATGCAATAGGATGGAATCCTATTTTTTTTTATAACATAAATTAAATTCTTTGGTTGAGAGTAGTCTTAATATGGCAGAGAGGCTGTGAAACACGCAGCTTCTAGACTAAGCTACTTGGATTGACTCATTAGGATGGAATCATCAAAAAAAAAAAAATGCATGCAAACATATACATACCAAAACAAAACTACTGTTCAAGAAAAAGACATCTTTTGTCCATCGATGTACAACGAGGATAATATTGAGATATTTTATGGATTTTATATGTCAAGATATTATGTTGAGATATTTTAAAAATATTTCAATCTTTTCATTTATTCTGTATTTCTCTTATTTAAAGAGAGAAATTATGTATTTATTAACAGTTATTAGTGATATCATTTTCTAATTGTTGAAATTGAGTATTGTTTGTAATTAAGATTAGAATTCTAATCACGTAAATATTAAATTGTAGTTCATTTTCATTATCTTGGATTAAATTGTAATTTAATTCTATTATCTTTGTATTCTTCGCTTGTTATCTCATATCAATTTGATATCAGAGCAAACAACGATCCATCTTTCGAAAATCAAAATCTACCATTGTTTTCTTGCTTTCATTGTCAACACCACTACCGTTGCAGTGTCATTGCTACAGTACCACTACACCATCACAACCATTGCTACCACATTTTCCTGTACCAACATTCGCAACCATCATCGTCGTGCTTCCCCACACATCATTGGTACATCTTCAATACTACCTTCACAACAACACCACCATCGGAGAAACCCCGACACTACACCACCACCCACGTAGTGTCGCCACCCTAAACTAGTCCACCTCTCGTTGTCGCAACGACGTCATTGATTTTTTTCTCACGATTGCCACTTAGATGTGGTCGCCGCCTGTGCCACCCCTACTGCCATTGTTGACCAGTGTCGCAGCTTTCGTCTATGCCTCCACTACTGCCCATCCACCACTTCATGTTGCCACCCAGGAGAAGGACTACAAAGACAATGAAGAAGGATATTAGCATTTTATTAATATTTTGCAAAAAAGTCTAGAATTCTTCTAAATTTGCAAAATTGTCTTAAGGACCCTAAAGTTTCAAAGATTATACAACACAACAAGATAGAAGCTCTTATTGGCATTAAGGGACGGTATTATGTTCTTTACTTAATCTTGATTTACATTGATTTCAGTGCAATTAGATATTTGTGCAATCCATTATTGTTTCCACCACTCATATAATTATTCATGCATATCTTTATACATCATCATATTTTCCTTGTTTATGCACACACTACTTAGAGTGTACACACATTAGAACTCGATTGTGTTTGTGACATCTGGGTTTGATTATCCATTTTTATTTATAAACCATGTAATTAATTGTAATATTGCTTAAATGGTTTATTAATAGATAATCTATTGTTTCTTGTTTGTGTGAGCTTGTGGTTGGTTGTCTGTGCGCCTGTTTGTGATTTGGGACCAATGTGGAGTCCGACTTGAGGGTGCACAGTCGTCTCGGTTTGCATGCCTGTCTTTTCTTCCTTTCTTTTCCTTCCTTTTCTACTTTCTTTCCATCCTCTCACGAGCCCGCACTATTTTTTCCCCGTCTCCTTCCATCCCTTCCCCGACCCGTGCCACCAGCGACATTGGTCCGTGACTCGCCGTCTCCTTCGATGCAATGGGCGGTCGGCCCAACGTGGGAGGAGAAGAGGATAAACGGAGGTCGCGGCATGCGAAGAGAGGAAGGAGTGACAGAGGGAGAGGAGCGGCGCGTAACCGAGGAGGTGGGGTGATGTAACATCTGGGCCCGGTTATCCAGTTGTATTTAATAAACCATGTATTATTTGTGATTTTGTGCTTAATGGTTTATTAATGGATAATCTGTTGTTTCTGGGTTGTGTGTGGTTTTCTGTGCATCTGGTTGCAATCTGGGACCAATTTGGAGTCCGATTGGAAGATGCACAGCCGTCTCGGTTTGCGTGCCATTCCTTTTTCTTTTCTCCTCCTTCACGTGAGCCATTTCCCTCCCCCCCCCACCATTTCCCGTCTTCTTCTTCTTCCTCTTCCCTTCCCGTGAGGCTGCAGTGGCGGCCCGTGCTCCGACACGACGGGCGGCTGGCGGGATGC
>JAMKQA010017130.1:0-10205 GCA_024699735.1 Posidonia australis | reverse complement strand
GGTGTAGAGAAGTGGAAAGGGCAAGAGTGGAGTTGGTGGAACTACCAACAAGTAAGTTTTTCTCTCATTTAAGAATAAGGGAAAAATCTCAAGAGGGTTTTGAGGAGTGGACTAGGCAGGGTTGCCGAACCACTATAAATCACTTGTGTTTATCAATTACTCTCATCCCCTTCTTATGCTTTAAATTCTGTTGTGCATGATAAGTAGAATTTTGTGAATCAAATTACCCTTTGAGATATTAAAAGTTAAAATTCTCTATTCATCCTTGGTTTTTGATGCCAGACTCTGATAGACGTGATAGAGCTAGCAGCCTAATATAAGATGAGCACCATCTACTCCTAAAAGAGTACCCTAAAGGCAAAGGGAAGATGTTCGCTCCTCGGCCTTCAAATTCCAAGGCGGCGAGTGTTGGAAGCTTTAGGAGCTCTAAAAAGAAGAGAAAGGAGTGCTCTGACTCTGCTACTAAGGACCACAGTGTTACTAGGGGTGCTGGTTACAATCAGGCTAGGTTGAACAGTGAGCTGGATAGAAGGACATGCTTCAACTATGGTTGACCAAGACACATGACAACGCAATGTACACGCCCAAAGTTGAACATGGACAACATAAAGTACTACAATTGTGGGAAGATTGGACACTTCCAAAAGAGTTGCCATGATCCTCCAAAGACAGTTAGAGATGCACCCCGCCAGCCGACCAAGGAGAGAGTGTTTGAGAATTCAGAAAGGATATAATTGAAAATGTGTCATGTAATCTTGGATTTAATCATTAATGAATGATGTTGATGAATGTGTATTATTCCTCCTTAATGGGTTGGTGGATTGGTTAGCCGAGTTCAAAGTAGTCTAGGTGCATGTTCCAAGCAATTAGTCTAGGCGTGGATCTCAAGCAGATACTATTAGCACGAATTGGGAGCGAGTCTTCTAAGCGTGATTTAGCGGCACGCAACAGAGATACAGTATCACGTAGTGAAAAAACAGTAACTACCTGCATGCCCCTGTGCCATCCACTACCTATGCCACTTGGGCAAGGCCATGCTCTACTGCGTCGTTTGTCGCTCCACCTCACCCTACAACCACTGACAGCTCGGATCGTCAGGCAGCTGTCGGTAACAACGAGCCTTATAAAAGGAGTCTGAACCCCCGACGTTGGATGCATCTAGTGAGAATCTAGAGAGGGGCAGAAGAAGGAGAGGAGGATAGGAGAGGTGAGGAGGCAGTGAGGAAAGGTCAGAGTCAGCTAGGAAAGCTCGTCGGAGAACTCGCTGGAGAAGGAGAAGAACTCTGGCGATCTTCAACTGATACGTGTCCTACCCACTCTCCTTCTCTATTTTATAAAGATTGCTAGGATTCATGTCATGTAGTGTGGTATGCACTGTGTTTGGCTTGAATGGTATAGATTTAGTGATTTTTTGAGGTTTTTCCGATAATTCTTTGACGAAGTTTTTTGCTTTCGTGCCTATCTATAAAATATCTAGCACGACTTGTCAATGAATGTGACAAGCGCGAATTAGTAGCATGACCTAGTAGCGAATTCTGGTAATGCAAGTTGCTAGCGTAGGGAACTAACAAATTCTCTCGGCACGTCTGACTAGAACGGGTCACCAAGTTCAGTAATCAGATTCTGTTTTCTGAGTTAAATGACAATTTCCCTTAAATCATAATAAACTGAGTATAATCTGAAAGATTCGCATAAATAATTAGCTTTGACATTGAATGTATTCCGTGAAAGATTTCTGTAATAAAAAGTGTTTTCAAAATTGTTTTTGGAAAGAAATGCATGGTTTTGAAAAAGACTTTTTTGTGATTTTTGGTTGGATCGATCCATGTGGTGGTAGGACCATAGTCGATGGCGGTGTGGAGCCTCCGTAAAGTTAGTACGAACGCTACGGTATGGTTTTTGACGACAGGAATAAGTGAAAAAGATCGTGACTCTTTGAGATACTATAGAGTCTAGGTGAAAGAAACTGGTCTATGCTCTTTACCCGGTGTTGGCTAGGCCTGAAGTTGTAAGTCCCTAGGTATCCGTGCACCAAGAGGCATCGTGAGGACGCATCTTGTGTGCGTTTGAGTGACCTGTGAGGTCATGATACTGTAAGGCCTATGTGGCCGAGGTGGGTGGACTCTTGTACGAGATGGTTCACAGTGGCAATGCAGTAGGATTGGGATTGGTGTCTCACCGATTTCTTGTGGCCGGTCGGTCACCTGTGGCTAGAGTGACACGACAGGTTTTAGACGAACTATGCGAGCGTGGTTTTGAGCTAGGACTGGCGTGTGGTTTTGTGGTATTCACTAGGTTCTAGTCTTGTTCGGACTTGTGGTTTCTAGCTAGTTTTCAGCCGAGATTTAGATGTAAATGAGTTTTATGCTGTTTTAGGTTGGATTCTAGTTGAGAATTGGTTTCTTAAAATGCATAGATATGATTTGTAAATGCATGAAAATTTTAAAGGAAAATGAAAAGAAAAGTTTGCAAAGGTATGTTTGAATGATGTTTTCCGTTGTGCTTTGATCGTTATTATTGTGTGATTTTCTACGTGATTTTGGTAGGCACGTACTAGATGACTTGAGGTCACTCACGCGTTTTGTATTTTGTTTTCAAGTGCAATCTAGTCCTGATACATATAAAGGAGACACTAATTGTACACGAGATTCTAAGTAGTGTTTAGTTATTTATTTACTTTATTTTAATTTAATTTTGTTAACTAATTAATTAGGTAGTAGTAATGCTGATTTGTAGCACATCCAGACGTGATTTTCTCCAATTCCCATAGTTCATAGATTCTGATGGTAAACTATTCTAATAAGTATTGTAATAACATACAACTTAACGTCTCAAGGGAGAGTGATGGAATCATCGCGTACTTGCTGAATTTTTTTTCCTTTGATGGACATGAACACTATAGTAACATTACTTAAAGAAAGTACGACCAGATGAGAATAAAAGTTGGGGGACTATTGCAACTGTTATCACTAATAGCTAACATGACAATCGCATCATACATGGAACGATAACCAACACAATGTGCGTCACAGAGGAAAAGATGGACCAAAAGATTCCATTACCACTTCTTTTGCCTTGTGAGTCTACCTTTCTACTCCTAGCATCTTCTTGAATTCTTATAATAGGAAGATGCAATCATCCGCAAAACCTCATTAAGTTGTACATCTAATACCTCTCAATTATGTACTTCTCTTCTCTTCATCTATTTTAGCTTCCATATCCTTTCAGAGATGATGCAGAATGGAAGAGAACATAAACATGTGGGTGATAGTGAAGTAGGAGATGCTGAATTGGATGTGGAACTTAGTCTTGGCAAAAGCATATCATCAACAACTGAAGGCTCTTCTGAGAGCAGACCCCCAAACAGAAAAGTATTCTCATGCAATTTTTGCATGAGGAAGTTTTTCAACTCACAAGCGTTAGGTGGCCATCAAAATGCACACAAGAGAGAGAGGGCTGCAACAAGAAGGTCTCATTCTCAATCCCCTAGGACGATGATGAGCTCACTTGGGCTACTATCTCACTATACTGTGCATGGTCCCCAGATGCAAGAGACCTTTTAGGTAGCAAAGTTTAATCAGAGTTCTTCTCACAGTAGAATGTCTTGGACAACATATTTAGTTGATGAAACCATGGATTTGATATGGCTAACAAGCTTCCAAATGGATCCTCAATCAGCCAACCAACCATCAGAGTGGTTCGAGTTTGATTTAAACCTTAGACTTTGATAAAGGATTGTTCTGCGTCGAGATTCCATTACTCCAGTTTTGTTGTGTAACTTGATCGATTAAGAATATCAGGTAGTTCAGTCAGAAAGTAGCACCTGCACTAGTATTGTAATTCAGGAAACAGCTGCGACAAGAGTAAAGGTTTATGGTGTTTAAACATGATTTAGAATTAGCTAATTACCTTATTATGAAATCTTTGCAAGGTCTAGTACTAAATTAAAATGAAGAAAAAAAAAATATTTTTTTTGTACATTGAAATATAGTCGATCAACTTTCCATGGTTATTGTCCCATGCAACAAACTCTTCGAGAGCACCATCAGTTGCAAAGAGGGCAAAGAGACTGACATGATGATACAAAAAAATTGTTGTCTACGAGAACTTAGCTTTATCTTTAGTTTATAGAAAGCATTGGGTCGAGCTCCTCTTTCATGTCAAGATAATAATAATCAGGAATTTTTATTTCAATATCTTCATTAAACATCACAATGTCATCTATATACTTCTCATAACGAAAATTATCTATCTGTGCTCAATAAACCAATAATTTTACCAATATGCTATTGTGCTTTTTTGGTGGTGGGTGAAGGAGGAAGAGGAGGGAGGTAATATTAGTGGTGGTGGAAGTGCATGCTTTCTAGTGGTAGATGGAGAATCGAGGAGGAAGAGGAGGGATGTGGAGGAGAGAAAGAGGAGGAATAGAAACTACAAATTGGAATGACGGAGACTATAGGATAATTTGTGGTGCTTTTATCATCGATTACTACTGTCGGTGAGGTTTAATCTAATCGAAGTGCATATAGATAACATTATTGGTTCATTGAGCGTATACAAGTATTTTTTGTTATAAGGTGTATATAACAGACATTATAATGTTTAACGTGGATATTGAGATACCTAATAATTATGAATAATCATAGACTCCTTGGAAATAGTTGACAGTTAATCTTAAGATTTAATGCTCTAATTTATGTCTTTAAGCTTAACGTTCTTGGTTTTCTTTAACCTATGTGAACTTGCAATCTTGCATGTGTGTTCTACTAGTTTAAGGTTAGTATGTTTATGACGTATCTATAGTATAATAGATTATACTATTACTTAACTAATATCTAGATGTACGATGTGTCTTGCATTCTATATTTCTATAGCAAAATTTAGGGATTTCTCCTAGAGGAACCTAATAGGTTAAGATTAATATGCCTGAAATAATACAGTTTTTAAAATAAACCTAGAAATCAAGTTGCAATTATATCATTGCTCTTTGATGTTTTGTATCTAGAAGCTGATAAGGTATAAATAATTAATAAATTCGTTGACCCCACTGAAAAGATATGTGGTCATGAAACGGAGGGATTAAGTGAAACAAAATTGATTTGGTGGCATAGTAATGGAATAGCTTATTAATTCTATGCTTTACATCTTTCATGGAATACTATGTTAAAATAGTGGAAAAATTGAAATATCAGATAAAAATCTAAGAATGGATAATACAAAATGCCTAAATGAAAATTTTGCATTGTATATCATCAAACAATCGATTTCTCAACCCATTCTATTGATACCCGCGTAAACATCACTACATCATAATGCACTTCATCTCAACAAAACACAATCTTACAGAAAAAAACGAACTAAATTTTAGTGACAAAGACTAACACTAATAAAACATACCGAAAGTGAGGATAATTTTCTGAAGATATTATGAGGATAGTTAAGATTAGGATCTGCTGCTTTTCTTAGAACAATCAAAGTTATGGATGAGCCCAAGCCTATGTGCAACCCAATCATTCTAAAGATGCCCAACTGGCCAGCCCATTAATTTGAAGCCCAATCTCTTTTTTGGGCTTCACGGATTGCTGATGCTAGTTCAGGCATGAGGTTGGAATATGAAATTGAAGCTCAGAAAGGAGGTGCTGTAAGAGCACTTATGTATATTTCATCGTTTTAATTGCAGTTGGAGACTTTGATATACATTTAGTTGCACTTTTAGTCCTTGACATGCTTTTATTTTGTTTATGATAAAACAAATAAATAGCATGTCGAAGCTCACATTGGATAGTCTTTCCTGAGGCCGAGTCGGGAATTCCATTTGAGAGGTTCTAAGTTGGTGAACCCAAGAGTAGAAGGAAAGAAACAAAACAGGTTTATATATAAAGGAGAGTGATTTATAAAATATTGAGATTAAAAAGAACTACATCGAATCATGTCTAAGTCATAATTTTTGTGTCATGTTCTTGAAAAGGGGAGATCAACCTTGTTCAGGGCTGAAACATGTTTTCCACCTCGTAACAGTTTGGTAAACTGAGGAAGAGCTGTGAAGTGATATAATGGTAAGTTTAACTCTAATTTTGAGGCAATACGAAGTTGCTGCAACCCTTTTTTGGGTAACATTTGTGGGGGTGGATTGATGGTCCTCTTATTTGAAGGCTACACTGATATGATCCTAATTTTATGTGCCCAGTGATTACACTTGCACTGACCCCATCGCAAGTGGAGGGAATCATTTGGGTACATGCATGGTTGCTCATAGAATGCACGAAAGCATGTGCACGAAGATTAATATATAACGTAGCGACGTGAACTAAAGGATATGATTCACATGGCAGCATGCACCATGAGATTCAGTGTGCCACGTGAACCAGATCCGTTGAAAATTTTTATTTTTTTGTAAACGGTATTCTATTATTAGATAAGTTCATACAGAACAACATATGGTATTGTGTCAGCAATTTAGGAACAAGATGTCTAAAATACAGTAAGCAGAAAGAAGCCTGAAAATAAAGGAAATTCCATCGACCAACAAAACGTTAGCCATTACAGGGGATTGTCATCCAAGAAAGCAGGAGTAGATGCATTTTGTTCCCAATCTTGCTTTGTTCCCAATCTTGCTGGTCATTATTTGTAGCCATAGGGTCAATTTCCATATCCCTGTTCTGCTGAAAAGACGAAATGGAGTGCAGAACCTCATTTTTTTCAAAATCGAAAGGCCACAATGTCTCTTCTTCGGTGGAACGACGAACCTGAGATGGAGTCGTCGGAACAGAAACAACATCCGCTAGAGATAAATCACAGTTCAAGACTCACAAGTATAATCAGGAACCAAAGAAAATTTTCAGTAGAAAAGAAACTATAATTTCATCCTCCATATCACAATCAGAGTGTTCGGATTCAGGCAAACAAATGCCCTAACCCTAAAACAACTGATCAGAGAAAAATTTCACCGTAAAGCTCAATATATGCCAACAAATGCCATAAAATGCCAACAAATTCCAGATCAATATGCAAAGGAAGGGGTAAGAAAGTGTTTTAGCTGAGGTTTATACCTTCTAGTAGTTTACCTGACGAGAGAAGACCAACATCGGCGAGAGGCCAATCCCATCTGCAAGTAGGCAAGGGGCCGAACCCGTCGACGAGACTATGCTCTGACGAAGAGGAGGTAGAGGAAAGGAAAGTCCCAACGAATAGGTGTAGATCTGCTAGGCGTAGATCTACTAGTAGGCGTAGTCTGGTCGGACTGAGGAGAGAAGGAGGGAGAGACAGATCTGTGAGAGACAGATCTAGGAGGTAGATCTGGGAGAGGAAGGAGCCATATTCGTTCCTTGCTGCTCGGTGGGGTGGCGTAGCACAAAGGAAGAGGGAGATCTGACCCTCTTTCTCCCTTGTCGATCACATTGCAGATTTGGGAGAGGCAAATCTGGAAGAGGGAGAAGCCATATTCTGTTCCTTGCTACTTGGAAGGGAGGGAAGGCGTAACACGGAGGAAGAGGGAGGCAAATCTCACCCAACAGCGAACAGGAACACGGCGTCGTACCCAACCTCCATGATCTTGAACCCGACCCCCCTGGATGGGACCCCAAGCACCCGCTGGGCGAGGGTGGGGAGCGCAAGGAGCACGTCGAGGACGACAGCCTGCATCAAGTTGAAACGGACGTACCTGCTGAAGGCCTGGTTCCTGACGACCCCGAGGTAGAGGCCGAAGAAGGCCGCAAACCCCGCAAAGGGGACAGCACGGTATGCAACGAGGAAGGGGAGCACGGGGGAGACGGTGGCGACGAGGGCAGGGACACGGGCGAAAAGGAAGCGACCTTAAAACTATGTTGTACGTAGCATCATTTATTGAGTGAAAAATGTTGAAAATTTTTGTTACTTTCATCATCTCATACCATCCCCTTTTAGGAAAATTATCAAGCTTTGATTAATCTATAAGATCATAAAGCCCGTTTTGTTCTGAAGATCTGAACGACCACACAATTCAAAGAAAAGCGTAAGACACTTTGAAATTAAACTAAGTCGTAGAAGATAAAGTAGATATTAAAAATTGGTCAACAAATGATGCTGCCAAACAACCCAACAAGACGACATATGGTGTAGGTACATATAAGATGCAGCATCGAAATGAGAGGAATATGCATAGATTGAAATAACATATGTACAAATAGAAAAATTAGAATTGGAATGTATAAGGAACATGTGTGTAAGTAAAGGGCTAAGCATACCACAACATACTTCCATTTCCTCAAGAGGCAGAAAACCCTTGGAGCCTTTATATATGAGGAGAAAAAACCCTTATTACTGGACAATGTAGGACTATCCCACAGGAGCCGATTTGAGTTTCCTCCAAAACCGAATACAAATTCATTTTCCTTTAAAATCAAGATACCAAAATTTTCGATGTATTTGTTTAATTTGAATTGAAGTTTGCATCCACTGTACAGACCTCAAAACAAACACGAAACTATCTGCTACTTCTTGGGTTTTAAAGATTGAGAACCCCTTAGAATTTTCTACGTAGTCTTGATCTTTTTGATCGACCTGCAATGCAACCTAACATTAGAAGGTTGTCTGTTAATCATAAGATTTGATCCAAAATAATATGAATCAGAAGGTAGGGGGAAAAAAAGAGAGAGACACACATCCTTTTGAAGTGAAGTGAAGTGAAGTTCATGCGATTCAAACCTATTGCTTTAAACCACACTGCACTACATACAAGAACAAACCATCTGTCGCCAAACACGAAACAACACAAGCTGTATTATGACACACATCAAATAAAGTAAGAAAGATAAAAAGAGAAAAATGTCAAAAAAAAAAAAAAAAAACAGGTAGAACAACGCTCACATGGAAAACAGGGACAGGTGCTTAATCTTCCTCGTTTTTTTTTTCTTTTTCTTTTTCTGACAGGTGCTTGATTAATCTTGTGTGTACGTCTGAGACAAGAAAATCTCACCCACTACTCCACGTTGTTCTTGTTGTCCGATATCGATCCCTGCCGCGTTGAATACTAATCTTGGGTTTTGATTGATTTGTGATATTGAATTCAGCAATAGGAAGAGGAGTTGGAGACGAGGAGGAGGAGAGGACCAGCATGGAGAGGAGGAGGAGGAGGAGGAGGAGGAGGAGGACCAGCAAAATGCCAACCAAAACTAGCAAAAGGCATGTGGGCGTAGCAAGCGTAGGCCGTTCGTTGATCCCCACAGGAATAATGACGCCGTCTGGTTTGGACTTTGGACCAGACAAGGGAGAAGTGGGCGGGACTCGAGAATCACCAGAGTCTTCCATGCCTCCCTTCATGTCTCTTCCCTTTTCCCTCCTTCCTTCCTGTTTCCTCTTGCGTCGTGTATGTACCCAATGATGTTCTTTGACATGCATGTGGTGTGGTGTGTGTGTGTGCTTGTTCGGTACTGTGGTCTGTTTTCTGAACAGTGGCACTGTGAAGGGAGACACACTCACAATCTGGTTTTAGTTTTTCTTTTTTTCTTTTCTTTTTTTTGTTCTTTCTTTTCTAGTGCTGTACGTGTTGCTCAGTGACAGAATAACAGGGTGCCATATTCAAACATGTTTGTTGTTTGCTAATATCTAGTCTAGTACGGACGTCAACGACACAGCAATTAGACGTTAATATTTGTTTGGAGTAATTGTACGAGGAACAGGTGTCCACAATGATGTTTATGCAGTCATTTGAAAAACAATGTTTTCTTTATTTTGAACGTTGAAAAGAGATCAATATCACAATGGTATATTTATATTATAAAACCTTAACTAATCTGTAATTAACCTTGTAATTGAGCACTGTGAATTAATTGAGTCTATTACAACTAATTCACAGGTCTCATACTGTGATTGGCTATTTGTATATGACCTCTCCTCATGGTATGTAAATAAAAAGACATGAATAGTGGAGTGTTCGATCTCATTCCTTCTCCTCTACCCCTTTTGTTTGGGTTTCTTGTTTTGATTCTTGAGATGTATGTCAGAATCTTTTCTTACACTACAAGAAAAATTAGAATTTACGAGGACACGTAGCGAAGACTTCGCGAGGAAATGTCCTCGTAAACATATAACGAGGAGATATAACGGGGATCTCGCGAGGAAATGTCCTCACTTAAAGTTAGCGAGTAGGTAGCGAGGACATTCCTCGTTAGTGTCCTCGCTAATTCCGATATAAAATTGCCTCGACGCAGGACATTTAATCGTCTGCC
>JAMKQA010017129.1:0-17730 GCA_024699735.1 Posidonia australis | reverse complement strand
AAAAAAAAACGCAGTCTATAGCTACATTTTGAAGTTTCTCTGCAATTCTCTAATCCCGCTCTCTCTCCCGCCAGGAGAGAGGAAACAAGGACGATGAGCCAGCGCCAACGCCACTGCTTCCAACATGCGCCGCTGCATCCCACCACCGCTCTCTTCAGCTTTCCGACACCGTCATCACACCCATTCCTCATCTCCCTCGATCCCACCACTGTCACAGTCTCTACTTCTCCACACTCCCCTCGGCCTCTCACCTGCTCCACTGCAACCACCAATCATACAGAACCACAACAATTCCGTCCATCAAACCCAAAACCCAAAACACCCACAAACCCAGAAACCACCATCGACCCACGAGCTTCCCAATGCTCATTGTTCGAATTTTTTCTCTTACGGCCACATGGTGCAACGGTATGTCGGTTCGTGCAATCCTCACGATGCGGAGAATCTTCACCTGTGGTTGATAAAGTCTGGGTTTGAAGGTGATCGCTTTTTGTCCAATAATCTAATAAATTTTTATGCGAAAACCGGGGACTTAGCGGTTGCAAAGAGGGTATTTGATGAAATGCCGGAGAGGAACATGGTCTCCTGGACTTGCTTGATCTCGGGGTTTGCGCAGAGGGGCCATTCTGATGATGCTTGCTATCTCTTCCGGTCGATGATTTCGGAGGAAGTTTCTCCCACGCAGTTCACTTTTGGTAGCGTGCTGCAGGCATGCCAGATGTTGGGAACTGATGGGTTCGGCGTTGGAACCCAAATCCATGCCTTGGTATGGAAGACAGGACATGCTTTTGACTCTGTTGTCTGCAATTCGTTGATGTCGATGTATGGTGGTTGTTCTCTGGGTTCGACAGATGATGCACTTGAAGTATTTCAGAGAACACCGAAGATGCACTTGATATCGTGGAATTCTGCTATTTCCGTGTGTTCACGGAGGGGACATGTTATGTCTGCCCTTGAGTTGTTTTCTGCTATGCAAAATGAGGGTGATTGGTCTTGTTTGAGGCCCAACCAATATACTTTTGGAAGCCTATTATCTGCTACTTATTCTTGTTCTTCATTTTCATTTCATTTGCAGTTTCTTGATCAAATGCTTTCGCAAGTCATCAAATCGGGTTTCTTGAATGATCTGTATGTGGGTAGTGCTCTGGTCAGTGCCTTTGCAAGATTTGGGGTGCTTGACAAGGCTAAAGAGATCTTTTTACAAATGCCTATTAGGAATGTGGTGTCCATGAATGGTTTGATGGTGGGCTTGGTAAAGCAGAAATGTGGAGAAGAAGCAGTAGATGTGTTTAGAGCAATCAGCAGTTCGATAGTGATAAATGATGACTGTTATGCAGTTTTCTTGAGTGCTTGTGCTGAGTTTCTATTTGCTGAAGAAGGGAGAAGGAAAGGAAGAGCGATCCATGGGCTTGTTATTAGAACTGGGGGCCTAGGAAATCATAGAATCGCTGTTGGAAATGGTCTGGTTAACATGTATGCAAAATGTGGAGCTATTGATGAGGCTCGACGAGTTTTTGAGCTCATGGATGTCAGGGATCAGGTTTCATGGAATTCGATAATCGCTGGTCTTGATCAGAATGGGTGTTTTGAAGAGGCACTAATGAATTTTCGTAATATGCAGAGAAGTGATGTTGCACCTTCAAATTTCGCACTGATAAGCACTTTAAGTGCATGTGCAAGCTTGCAGTTTCTAAGACTGGGGAACCAAGTGCATTGTGATGCGATTAAATTAGGTCTCAGTTGTGATATATCTGTTTCCAATTCATTACTCGCTTTGTATGGGGAATGTGGCTGCATGTCTGAGTGCTGGAAAGTGTTCCATGGTATGCCCAACTATGATTTGGTATCATGGAACTCTATGATTGGAGCATTAGCTGATATGGGGGCATCAACCTCAGAAACTGTAGGTGCTTTGTTGGATATGATGCGAAATGGGTGGATGCCAAACAGAGTAACCTTCATAAATATTCTCACAAGTCTGTCTTCACTGTCAGTTGTTGAGTTGAGTGCCCAGATCCATACATTGGTGCAGAAGTGTGGGTTGTCAGATGATTGTACCCTGGAGAATGCACTTCTCTCATGTTATGCTAAGTGCGGACAGATGGATTCTTGTCAGCGTATATTCTCTAACATGTCTAGCAGGAGGGATAATGTATCTTGGAACTCAATGGTTGCTGGTTACATCCACAATGAGCTTTTCTCCGAGGCCTTGGATTTCATATGGTTTATGATGCACAGCGGACTGAAGATCGACTGCTTCACTCTTTCTACAGTAATAAGTGCATGTGCATCTCTAGCAGCATTGGAGCGTGGAATGGAACTACATGCTTTTGGCATGAGATCTCTTTTGGGGTCTGACATTGTACTAGATAGCTCGCTAGTGGACATGTACTCCAAGTGTGGAAGAGTAGATTATGCCTCAAAGATCTTCATGTTCATGCCATGGAAAAATGAATTTACTTGGAATTCAATGATATCAGGTTATGCTCGACATGGACATGCAGAGAAAGCACTAGAGATATTTGAAAACATGCAGAGCCAGGAACATCATCCAGATCATATCACTTTTGTCGGAGTTTTGTCTGCTTGCAGTCATGTTGGTTTGGTGAAAGAAGGTTTTGAACATTTTGAATCTATGAGCAAGAAGTATGGATTGATCCCAAGAATGGAACATTATTCATGCATGGTGGATCTCTTGGGTCGTGCTGGGAAGCTTGACAAGGTGGAAGACTTCTTAAAGAAGATGCCTGTGACACCTAATGCCCTTGTCTTGAGAACAGTATTAGGTGCTTGCTGCCGAGTGAAAGACGGTAGCAGCACTGCTATGGGGAAGTGGGCTGGTGAGATGCTTCTGGAATTGGAGCCTCAAAATCCAGTGAATTATTTGCTTTTTTCTCACATGTATGCTGCTAGAGAAAGATGGGAAGATGTTGCAAAAGCACGGGCTGGTATGAGGGCAACACTTGTTAGGAAAGAAGCTGGTTGCAGTTGGGTTACCCTGAAGGATGGTGTTCATGTTTTTATTGCCGGTGACAGATCACACCCAGAAACAGAAGCGATTTATGCAAAGCTGCGGGAGCTGAACCAGAAGATACGTGATGCAGGCTATGTTCCTCAAATTGATTTTGCATTATATGATCTTGAAGCAGAGAATAAAGAAGAATTGCTAAGCTATCACAGCGAGAAGATTGCAGTTGCATTTGTTCTCACCCGCTCATCAGGATTGCCCATACGAATCATCAAGAATCTTCGGGTTTGTGGGGATTGCCACTTAGCATTTGTATATATATCTAAGGTTGTTGGAAGGAAAATCATCCTACGAGATTCAAATAGATTTCATCATTTTGAGGATGGGAAATGTTCATGTAGAGATTATTGGTGACTCTTGTGACACATATTCATGTGGAGATCACCAGTAAATTTTGATACACATTCAAAATTCGAAGTCATGTCGGAGAGGAAGCAGTTTCCATAACCTTTTTTTTGGAATCTTGAGTAGAAAGGTGCAAGGAATTGGTGATTGGTGAGATAAAACAAACGAGACAAGAATTTTACTTGGTAGCGTTTGGCAGTGCTTTTTCTACCTCAATTTATGATTATAATCGATTTTGATAAAAAGACATTGTCAAATGCATAGAAAAACATCCGCTTATAGAAAACATCAGTTTTTTTTTCATGTGTAAATTAAGTGAAAAAAATGTTACATTCCATAAATTGTGGTAGAACATAAATTTTCAATATTTTTCTCATTACATTAACAAACTTACAAAGAAATATTTTGATATTTACAATTAAGAGGATGATAGAAGAGGCGGAGGAGAGGCAAATGAAGATGCGACGAACGAGATAAGAGACGACAACGACGGAGGAGGTAGGAAATGATTGTGGAAGAGGAGGCAGACTAGGAGGATGAGGAGGTGGTGGTGGTGGTGGTGGTGTTGGGGGAGGAGATAGGAGGAGGAGACGGTAGAGGAAGAAGAGATAGAGAAAGAGACAACAATGAAGGAATAGGAGGTGACAGTGTAGGAGGAGGAGGTGGCAATGGAGGAAGAGGAGATAGGAGTCGACGACGGAGGAGGAGAGGTGGTGGCGATGGAGGAGGTAGGAGATAGCAGTAGTAGAGAGGATAGTGATGGTAGACACAGTAGCGGCATGAGAGGAGGGCAGAGGAGGCTGGCGACAATGAGGGAGGAGGAGGTGGACTAGGAGAAGGACTAGGAGGAGGAGGTTGAAGGCTACAAACGGTAGCAGTGGTGGAGGTAGATCGTCAGCGGTGGCTATGAGGGGTGCACGACAAAAAAGATAAATGTGAAACAAAGTTGTTGAAGCTCCGGTACTTAGTGATAGAGAAGTACTTTCTAGTATATTTTTTTAGATAATTTTTCAAGATTCAATCTTTTTCCTTTTATAGAGGAAACTGATAATTAATCGCTACCTGTCCCAACAGTTTCTATCCTCATCTTACGATCGTTTTAAGAGAGTTGACCAAATCGATCGTTTATTTGTAATGTTCTTATCTTCTTTTTAATGAATGATTTAATTCATTCATTTACTCTATTCGTTACATTTATTCCAAGAACGTTTTATTTTATGAATTTATTCATGTTTTATGGTCATTTATTTTATGGTCTTTAATAACCATATACCAACATCTTTTACTCGTTCATAAAGACCATGTATAATATTCTATGCATCAAGTGTATAATCTTGATTTCCACTCTCACTATTTGCAGAGTGCATAATTTTCAATTCTCATTCCTACTATTCATAGAAATGTTCTTCATTTCTATTATTTATAGAAATGTTTCTTAATCCCATCAAGTCAATACATTTTATAAATTTTTCTTCTTGAATTCCTTTAATTAAAGGATCAACAATGATATCATTCGATAGAACGTATTTTACTTTTACTTCTCATTTTTTTCACAATATCACGAATATTGTGTATTTCAATATGCTTTCTTCTTAAACTTTTGCACCATTATTTATCAAATTGATTGCAGCTTGGTTATCATAATATATTTCCATTTAACCATTTATCAAATTAAGATTCAAATTATTCAAGAATCTTTTGATCCAAACCACATGCGTGGTTGTTGTACTATAAGCAATATATTCAACTTCCTGTGTGTCTCTAGTCATACACCCTTACTTTTTGCTGCCTCAAGATACAGTACCATCACCAAAGATGAATAAGTGTCCTGATGTGGACTTTTCATCATCTTTGTCACCGTGAAAGTCTACATCAGAATAACCAAGAACTTTAAGCTTATCCGCTTGATAAGTAAGTTTGTAGTGTAATGTTCTTTTTATGTATTTCATTATTCTTTTAACAACTTTTCAATGTGTTGTTCTAGAATTACTTTAGTACATACTAACCAAACTCACAGAATAAGTCAAGTTTGGTCTAGTACACATCATAGCATACATAAGGATTCCAATTGTTTGGACATAAGACACTTTCAAAGGTTCTTTTTCCTTTCCAAGATATTGGTCCTTAACCTTTTCTCATACACATATGGTGCAGGTGTCCGGTTATAATTCTGTATTTGAAACCTTTTAAGTACAGTATGTAGGTACTTTTCCTAATTTATATTCAATATTCTAGACTTATGGTCTCTAAGGATCTGAATTCTAAGGACATAAGTTGCTTCTCCTATGTCATTCATATCAAATCTTAAATTAAGTTCTTTCTTTATTTCATTCAACATGGTAGTATCATTTTTGATGAGCAAAATATCATTTACATACAAGGAGAATATTATAAACTTGCTCCCACTTTTCCTGACATATACATATTTATCTAATCTGTTTGAAATAAATTCCATTTTCACAATCTCATTGTGAAATTTAATATACCATTGTTTAGACGACTGCTTCAAATCATATATTGACTTAGTTAATTTGCACACTTTATCTTCTTGTTCTTCCACCTGAAATCCCTTAGGTTGTGATATATATGTGTCTTCCTACAACTTTCCATTTAGTAATGTAGTTTTTACATCGATTTGATGTAATTCTAAATCAAAGTGTGCTATAATAACTAATATTATTCTTATAGATGTGAACTTAGCTACAGGTGAATAAGTTTCCTGAAAATCAATTCCCAGTTTTTGTATATCCTTTAGTAACTAATTGGGCATTACATTTGTCAATAGACCTATGAACCTTCAACTTTTTCTTAAATATCCATTTACATCTTATAACCTTCCTATTATCAGGTAAATCACATAATTCTTAAATTTCATTCTTTTTCATCGAATCAATTTCATTATTCATGGCTTCCAGGCATAATTCCTTTTGATGTAATTTAATTATATCTTTATATGTTATGGGTTCCATGTGATTTTTTTCTTCCATCTCAACTAACTGTGATCATGCTGATGGAACTCTGCATGACTTCTCGTGAGTGGAAACACACGAAGAATTCCGATGACTTAGTGTGTGTATGCTTGTCTACATCTGATGCACATGCTTAGTATGAATGCGAAAACATGACATAAATTTTCACGAAATAATGAATAAAAGGGAAATGATAAGGAAAATAATCCAAGAGACAATGTAGGCATTAAGAATGCTACTTTAATGTACACTCTAAGGCGATGGAAAAATTATGTAAAATCCAGAAATATTCGAAGAGTGTCACACAAAATAGCTAAAATTTGAAAAAAAAACTCGTGAAAGTCAAAAAAGGAAAATAATCTGCATTCGGGTCAATGTCGACATTATCATGCCTGTTAATGTACGTCTTTGGGCGATGGAAGTCCAATACAAATCAAAACTGTGAAAACTCGAGAAAAGTGTGAAATAATGTAAAAAGTATTAAAGTCAACTCAAGAGGGACAATATTGGCAATTCATGTCGAATTAGTATACGCTTTAAGGCGATGGGTGGATGGGACGAAGCGAGACTGACTTTGGTAGTCAAGCAAGGATCAAGATGCTAAAGGAAAGTCAAAACAAGAGGTCAAGAAACAGTTACAACTGTCTAGATTTGGGACTCCACGCAAGTGATTCTTGCTAACAGAGCCTGTTTGCTGTAACCGTTGCTTATAACCGCCTGGTTATCTCACTAGGACTTTCCGTCAACTTCCTCTGCCATCTGTAACTGTCAGTTATAGCTGCCTGGTTATTTGAAATCTTTAAATGTTATCAGACACCTCATAAGACAACTTTGCAAACAATGATATACATTTTTCCCCAATTGTTAGCTACATTATTTTTTGAATTTTACTATTGTCTTGTATATCAATCATTTTTTTATTTATATGATCTATTTATAGACCTAGACGATTGGAGGTTCATGTTGAGGTCAACCTTCCTAATGAAAGTGGCCGACTGCAAATATTTCAGATGCATACAAATAAGATGAAACAAACAACATGGTGAAGCTAATGTACCAAAATATTTAGATGAACCCATAAGGAAGCACTCGTCCATCAACATATATGAGGATTTTGCTACAACATTGAATCTAACATTAAGAAGTCATAATTTACTATAGAAAATGTGTGAAATCCATATAGACCTCGTAATAGAAAACACATCTATTAGCAATATGCAATATAATTTTACCATTACAAAACACATTTACTAGCAATATGCAACATAATTTCTCTCTACTACGTTTTTGTAAACAAACATATGCAACATTAGAAATAGATGTTTGTAATATATGCAACAAAATTTTACCATTCAATCCAATCCTATATAGATCCCTCATTTTCAAATAACTCGTTATGAAAGCAGTGACCACCTTTCTCATACCATTTCTGCAAATAGATGTTTGTATCGCTTAAACATGGTGTACTCTCTTCAAGTTTTATTTCATTTTGTGAGTTGTGACAATCTTTAAATTTTATCTCAATGGTTTTCTGTCCTTCATTGTCATCCCATGTTGATGGTGTACTCCCAAACAGATCCCCTTTCACCTTCATTGTAAGTATATATATATTTTTCAATAATGTGAAGTTAGAATTCACTACAATTATAAAGGTTTTTTTTCCCATAAAACACGAAACATTATTCTCTACAAGTCAAATGAAATCCCAAAAAATATTCTCCCTTGCAAGAATTTTTTTTTTCATAATGAAATTTAGGTATCAAAATATTCTTATTGTTTTTGCAAAAAAAATCTAAATTCTACAGTGGTAAATCTTAGGAAAAAAAAATTAATATATTGATTAGAAATAAACTTAAATAGTAGGCCATGATTTGGCTGGTTGATTTATAAACTTGGAGGTTACATTTAAAAATAAATTTGGAATTCTAAATAAGAGGCCATTATTTGGCTGGTTGATTTATAAACTTATCTTAATACTTGTTCATGGTTAACTACAAAAGAAGCTTATGGTATTTTGAACTAGTTTCTTTTCTTTTATATGTAGTATGGAACTCAGACCATCGGGTTGTAAATGATAACTTTTTTTTGATTAGATTTATTTGTTAGATGATTCCTTAATGATATGCATCCAACCTTTTTTGTAGAAAAAAAGAATTGTAGTGTACTTGCAATAAAGATTGTTTATTTTTCAAAAAAAAATTGTAAATATAAATGCTAATATCCTCATCAAATTTCAGAATATTGATTTATCAATATTTTTCAACGATCATGTTCCTTAAATATTGATTTTTCTATGGTCTTCATCAAATATTTCAGAATATTGATTTTTCAATATTTTTTTAGAAAAAATGATTGGTAATAATTTTGATCTATTCTGATCAGTTCTCTTTATGTTTCCATTTTATGCAATGGTAAACCTAATTTCTCAATCGACTCAAGAAAACCTAATTTAAAAGGTTAGATTCTTACAATTCACCGTAACAACGAGGGATTTCACGACGATAATGAGTGAAATCATAGCAAATTTGAGGGATTTCACTGCGACGACGACTAATTTCACAGTGAAGTTGAGGTATTTCGTGGCAACAGTGATGACAGATGGCTCCAAACCTGATTGATTTTCCACAACCCATGACTCTGATGACGAAGGCGACAGACCTGATACTGAAGACGATGGACCTGAAGGCGAGGGCGACATGACCCAATGATCGACGTCGACAGAGATGAATAGGAGTGAAAGGAAGAAAAAGAGAGAGGAAAGAACGAATAGGGGCACAGGAGATTGCAAAAAAGGAAGAGAGGTAGAAGGTTTGGAAAATGGAGAAATGAAGTGACGAAGAACAGAAGAAACCTTAGAGAGATAGAGGGTCGCGAGATGAGGAGGAAGGAAAAAAGAAGAAGATAGGTCGAGTTCGAAAAAAAGGAAGAAAGGAAGAGAAGGAGAAGGATTTGTAAGGAGATAAATATGTAATCTAACTATTGCTATAATCTAATTATTCATGTGGAACCTTTATATATCAATCAGGATTATAAATAGTTTTCCACAATCTAACTTCTATCAATTCTTCCAAAAGCCAACTTCTAGAAAAACCTTAAAATCTCACTTCTACAAAAAGGAGGTTGCAAAGAGAGTCTAAGGGTTTGTTTGGTAGAATTTTAACTTTTGAATTTAAGTGTAGAAGCTGTTATGATTCAACTTCTGGTAATGTAAAGGAATTACTGTTCTAAAAGTTATATACTTCTAAGATAGCATTTGAAAACGTTTTTTTACATCGACTTATTGCGTTAAGTGCTTATTGTCTAATAAGTGTTTCCAAATGAGACAGCTTATTGAACTTTTTTAAAAAATTGCTTGTAACTTTTTTTGTTCATTTTAAGTTATTGAGATAGCTTTAAAAAGCTAATGAGTATTAGTTTTTTGAAAAGCTATGAATATCAACTATAATTTTTCCAATGATATCTTTATAAGTTAATTTTAATTACAACATGAATTATGACACAACAGTGGTAGTAGTGGTCAGCGACGACAGTGGTAGTAGTGGTCGACGACAGTGGTGGTTGTGGTAGTCGACAACGATGGCGGCGGTGATGGCCAAAGACAACAGTGGTTGTGATGTCCGACGACGGCAGCAGGGGTGTGGCCAACGACAGCGGTGATGGTAGTGGCTGACTATCCGTAGCAGTGGTGGTGGTGGTCGACGACGCCAATGGTGGTGGTGACCAACAATTGCGACAATGGTGGTGGTGACCAACAATTGCGACAATGGTGGTGGTCGGCAATGGCGATAATGGTGGTGGCTGACAATGATGGTAGTGGTGGCCGACGACAGTGGCAGTGGTAGTGGTCTAATTATGGTGATGGTAACCGACGTCAACGGCGACAGTGGTGGTTGGCAATGGTAGTGGTGGTGGTGGTCGACAACCCACGGCAGTGGCGGTGGCAGTCGATGATGATAACGACGTCGGTGGTGGTGATCGACGACGACGACGACAGTAATGATCGACAACAACGATGACGATAGATGCAACTAGCAACAGTGGTAGTGGTAGTCATTGACAATGAACAACGATGATGCAACGTCGTGTAGACGGTAGTTAGCGACAATAACGAGGACAATATAGTCTTTTGATTAACTCACAAGTGCTTGTTGGATATACAAACCAAAAGAACTTTTCTTTATCTTTATAAAAGCTATAAAAAGTACAACTTAACAAAAAACCAACTTTTCTTAATAAGCTATGTAAGAAAAAATATTTTCAAACACAACCTAAGAAGTTTATAGTATTTAGTAGAACTGTTAGACCATCATAACTGAGTTACATGTTCAAAAACAATAGTAAAGTTCCAGACTTTGATGTAACGTTTGGTAACACTTATGAAAATACAGATTATTCTCGTAAGTAATGTTTTTAAAAAAATTAATCTTCATATATTTTTATAATCAATTTATTTAACAACTTTTATGTATCAATAAAATGCCAACTTCATGAAATAATTTGATTTAAAAAAAGCTATTTGATTTAACTTTTGAAGAATAAACTTTTTTTTCGTAGGCTGACAACCTAAAAGACACGTCAAGAAGGAAAAGAAGGGGAGCGGTACATAAACATCAGCCCAAATTCCAAAATTTCGTCGCGGTTTCGCGTCTTCCCGGGCAATCCTCTCCTCTTCCTGTCTGCGGCTCCCCCCATCTCTCAAACCCTAATACCTCCTCCGGCTCCCGACCTTCTTTTACTCGCCGTCGACGGCGCGGAACTCTTCTCCACCGGTGGATCGGCCGAGGTTCGTAACTGCTGCCTGTCCCGTGTTTTTCTTACTCTCTGTTGCGTGTAGGTCATTTCTTGTTGATCTCGCTACCGCTAATTTAGGGTTTCACTAATATGATATGACTCCTCGTTTAGGAATAGTTTCTGTCGGATTAAATGGGAATTAATGGCCGAAGCAGAAAAGAAAAATTCGAATAGTAGCCTTCTTTGTGGGTTTGTGTGAGTTTGAGATACGGGCAACCTATTTTTGGATGAGCGTAGCCCAATTTCTAAAACACGAAAATTTGTAGATTTTGTGTTTGAGATGATTCTCCAAAACTAGAGAGAGAATTGAAGTGAAAAAAACCCATTGAACTGCAGAGTTGTAGTACCAGTTGCACTTTCAGTTTTCTGCAGATACTCATTTTTTGTTTTATTTTTTGCACATTTGGTGTTGTTTGCAGTTGCTTATCAGTTGATGATATTATGGGGCTTTTGGATTATTGTTTTGTGCGGAGGTTTTTCCGTTTTAGTCGTGGATGATGCTTTTAGATTGTTGAAATTTTTTGTCATGTCCAATGTCTCAAGGGAGTTAATGTCATTCTGCTTGGCACTCCTGCGGCAATGAACTTGATTATCCTGCAGTAGGAGGTTCCACGTGGTCACAATATTTCTTTGAGGGTGCAACTCTTGGTTGTGCTGGACCTGGTCATTCACCATGAAATCCGTTGGCCAACAGCAGAAAACAGCAAGCACTGCTCCAAAGTGTAAAGTGAATAAAGGGACTTCAGTCAAACCCAGACAAACTAATGCAAAGACTGTGAGTCAGAAAAGACAAACACCAGGTGCTGTTTATAATAGTCTCGTTATGCTGTTATTACCAATTCTAAAATCTAGGTAATCATTCTTTTAGTACTTGTATCTTATTTTATTCTGGAGCTGTGCAGACTCTGTTCAATTGGTAATAGCTGTATCATGTTCTTATAATCTCATATATCTTTATATGGAGCATCGGATCGAGCTTGTTTATCTCAATAGCTCAGAAAAAGATTTATGACTTGGAATAACTTTTGCATTTGTTTTACAGTAACTCATATTCACTTCTAAACAAGGAAGTGAATCTAAATATGTCTGTTTCTACAGAACTGAGATTTTCCTGTGTTACTCATGACACTGATTGCCCCCTCAATCTATTCTAGGGAAGAATAATGCCCATTCAGTAGAAGAAACAAAGCTGAATGAGGTGAATACAAACTCTCTTACACCAAATCCATCACTGCCTCCATGGATGAGCAATTTGGGAACAAGCCTCTTGAGTCTTGCGACAGAGACTCCTACAATGAAAGAGGGACAATCTGCAATGGCTGTTGCAAAATTAAAACTTCAGTTATTTCCAATAGATGATGTTACTCTCAAAGGTTTGCAGAAGGTACTTCTGATGGAAACGTAGCTAATTTCATTTTTCTATTACATAAATTTGCGTAGACGTATTAATATACTTATAAATTGCAGGATGACCACAACCCTCATCTGGAGCTCACCTTAAGAGCAAGAAAGAAGATATCCTCAGTTGTAAAACATGTCAGTACAAAATGGGCCAACTCAAAGATGGCAGTTGGGGAACTCATGCTTTTTCCATATGAAGCCCAACTGGAAAATCTTGACACTTACAGAAGATGGAGTGCAGGAGACACTGGGGTCAATGCTGGTGATGTCTATGTAGATGTAGGGAGCCCAGCTGTTTTTCGGTTAAGGTGTGTAGTTCCTCACCTTCCCTTTTCTCATGTTATGCCTGCCAGTCGTTTTCTTTTACTGATCTCTGAGGTTTTGTCAAAGGTACGGATGGTTTTCCAGTGTAGAACCAAGAGATGGCAAAGGAAAACAATGTTCGTACACTAGCCACTGGCAAGAGTTTGTTTCTACTCATGATTCATTGAAATCATGCTCAGGCCAATGCTTGCCAAAAGGAGCTGTAAAAGAACTGGTAGTTTTTATTTGCTTTCAATCAAATTGCTAGACTCTTCCTTTGCATGACTTGTTTTTCTTATAACCTGTGATGAAGATAAAACACATTCTGTTTCTTTACACTGTTGTGTTCAGGCTAATGTGGAAAAGCAAAACGGCACTGGCATTCTGTTTCCTGATAACTTAACAAACACAAGCTTTAGGGACTTATTAGCAGCCTCTTCAATAACGTCTGCCAGTCGGCACAATCGCTTACCAAGGGAGAGTAGTTCACATCTTTCACAGATTCCTTTTAGCTGTGATTCATTTGATGCAGCCATTGCTTCCCATGTAGCTCGCCATCAGAGCCCAAATCAATCTGTTCAAGTGCCCAATACATCCATTTGGGATGCTGAAGAAACATGCCATGCCTTTTCATTTCAGAAGAAAAGTTCTTCAGCAAAAGAGTTTATAGTTTCAACACAATGTGGCAATGGATCTTGTAATAATGAAAACTTTTCAGAGAAATGTACAGATTTAGCCAAGGTTTGTAGTGTGTACATTCACACAGACTCATTAGTTCTGTTGTCATTTTCAACGTGAAGTACATGCATTTAATATACGATATTCTTATAGTAGGGAATGTTCATTCTTATACAGTACAAAGCTCGGCAATTCTGTTCTTTTACACCAGAGAATGCTGGCTTTAAGATATTTCCTCAAGGGATTAATAAATTTCTATTCTTTTTTGGTGGTTCTTCTTTTGCAGTTACATGATCAAGTTGAGTCGATCGATAAAAAAAACAATCTTGTTGAGTCAACAAAGTATGATATTGCCAAAGAACCTGGCACTGATTTGCAGCCTCATGAACAAGACAGTAGCAGTTGCTGTCATGGTCCACAGCCACAGGCACAAATCCAAAGCAGCAATGAGAACAGTTTAGGATTTTCTGGCATTAATTGGGTAGGCAACCATTTTTCAAAGCTGTTATTTTCTTCATTGTTACTTTTCTTCTTGTTTTTGAAGAATTTTGTAGCACTTTATTGAATTGCCTTAATTTCTTGTTGCACCATTCTTACTCCAAACAGGATTCATTAGCACCTCTGGAGTCTGGCATGCCGTTTAAACAGATCAATTGTGATGACTCTATTAACTTCAGTGCCCTTCTTGGTAATAGTCGAGATGCATCTCGGAGCTGCTGCTTTGCATTGAGGACAAGGTAGAATGTATTTCTCCTTCGTGCTGTGTACATCCTTGATGCTTTGTGTTGGAATCTATTTTTTCCCTTATGCAACAAAAGGTTTTCAAATCTGAGCTTCTGCTATATTATATAGTCCAAGACCACAATTGTGGATAGGCAGAGCTTTTCCTTCTAGTTTTATGGAGACTATTAGAGATTAATCCTCTGTTAACGTACAGGATTTATATCTGAAATAAATGTTCAAGATGTTTCTGTACATAGACAAGTATATGTAATTTTGAATACCATAAGAATTTTTTCAATAGAGACTTGTGCTTACAAATCAGAACTTCAAGGAAAGTGTTAGCAGTTGGTTCAGTCAGATTGCCATAAACAAATCATTTCAAAAGGATATTGGATGTCGTCCACAGCTGCAATAAAAGCTGATATGAAATGAGAGCAGATATAACAGTTGCATCATCTCGAGGGTTTGATGGTATTAGCATCTTAGTTATCTATGCTGCCTTGTAACTTGCCTAATGTGCGGTGGATGACTGCTTATTGCCGTGTAAAACAAGCTTAGAGCCCCATTTTGTTGATGTCGTATGAGTACAACAAAAGAGCAAAAATACTGTGTTGGAAGGATTTAACTCCAGTCCTGTCCGGTAAAGAAAAGTACTGGAAGGATGAATGTTGGGCTTTACGTTTTTTTAAAATTAAACTCTGGGATGGACCATTAAAAGAATGCTGCATGTTCTTGTGGATTTTCTAAGTTGCCTTGCAATTCCTTGAATGGGGGTGGACGGATGTTGAGTTTTGTGTTCTGTGGTGAAACATTGAGGTGGACCATCAAGTTGTACTCCTAGGATTGTTTGCTAGCGATTATTAGTGTCTATTTTTTGAAAAAAAAAATACTTATTTCTAAATAGTTGAACCAAACATCCTTTTTGTAGGTCATATTATTTGAATAAGTTAGTTTTTTGTTTGTGCATAAAATTTTCAAAAATGTTACTTATGTAAATAATCTATTTTAAAATAAACATTAGCCAACACTACCATTGATGGTGTTTCATTCCCTGAGAATGGTAAAGTGAATGTTGGAATGCGAATGCTACAAATGGTCATATTACATATGGAGGGTTTGTCTCTTCGGTCTCCATGCGGTCCAGCATTTGCTCGAAGCAAGAGATAATGCCACTCAGTTGGATTTGCCATACAAATCATTCCAAGATATTCAGAACTTAGAAGAAATGCATTGAACAGTCGATTTGCATCTTTGCAAATTGCTTCGTAGTTAAGGTAGCTTTTGTAAATGTTTTTTTCCATTAACTTATTGTATTAAATGTTTATTATCTAATAAGTGCTTTCAAAAGAGTTAGTTTATTGAATTTTTTCAAAAAAATTATCTGTAATTTTTTAATTTATTTTAAACTATTGAGGTAGTTCTTAGAAAAGTTAATGGGTGTTAGTTTTTTGAGAAGTTATGAAAATTAGTTATAGTTTTTTCAATAATATTTTTAGAAGTTGAT
The DNA here is from genome assembly GCA_024699735.1 of Posidonia australis. Classification (NCBI taxonomy): domain Eukaryota; kingdom Viridiplantae; phylum Streptophyta; class Magnoliopsida; order Alismatales; family Posidoniaceae; genus Posidonia; species Posidonia australis. Next base: position 1,988 of record JAMKQA010017129.1, on the reverse strand, counting down.
TTTAATTATAACATGAAATAAGGCATGACAATAGTGGTGGTGATTGACGATGGAGGTCGTGGTGGTGGCTGGCGACAACGATCGTGGTGGTGGTCGACAACAATGGTAATAGTGGTTGTTGAGGACGGTGGTGGTTGTAATGGTCGACAATCGTAGGGGTGGTGGCAACCAGTGAAGGCGGCGACGACGGCGGCGGCGGCGGTAGCCAATGATGGTGGTGGTTGTGGTGGCTGGCGACGGTAGCCAATGATGGCGGTGGTTGTGGTGGCTGGCGACGATGATGATGGTGGTGGTGGACGACTGCAGCGATGGTGGTGGCCCACGATGGCAGGGGAGACGGTGGTGGTCGAAGACGATGGCTGTGGTGGTGGTGGCCAACGATGGCAGCAGTTGTGGTGACCGACAATCCACAATGATGGTGGTGGTGGCCGACAACAGTGGCCATAGTGATGGCCTGCAATGGCTGTAGTGATAGTGGTTGGTGACGGTAGTGGTGGTGGCGGTCGACGATCCATAGCGGCGATGGTAGTGGCCAATGACGAAAGTAGTGGTGGTGGCGGTCGACGATCCATAGTGACGATGATGGTGGTGGTGGTGGCCAGCGACGATGGTGACAATGGTGGTTGATGGCGACGATGACGATAGATGCGATGGGCAATGGCGATGAACGACGACGATGCATCGATAAGTGAACGACAGTTGGTGGTAATGGCGAGGGCAATATAGTCTTTTAATTACTCATAAGTGTTTATTGGACATACAAACCAAATAGACTTTTCTTTAACTTCATAAAAGCTACAAAAAATACAACTTAATAATAAGTCAGCTTTTCTCAATAAGTTGCGTAAAAAAAAGTGTTTCCAGATGCAACTTAAGTTGAGTTCGCTCTTCCCCACGCCCTTAGGAACATGCATAGATGAACAAGGGACATCTGTGGTTCTAGGGTGGGCCCAAGAAATCTTTCGACTTTCACTTTCCTCGTCGAAAATCTTCTGACTTCTTAAGGTTGGAATTGGCCTAGCTACTTCAAAGATTGGTCGATCCCTCTTTCCTGGTCGGAGCCCTTATTCCTCTCTCTATTTCGATTGCTTCTCCTTCCGATCTACACTCTACTTTGATGGTTAGGGAACAAAATTAGAGTGTAAATCTTCTTTCTCTTCGTACACAGATATCACTCTCACACATTGAAGATTGAGCTTAGTGGTGGGAATCCACCCTTAGATTATTCAATGGTTGGAGAATGTACCTTGGGAGGTTCTCCTAGGTTGGAGGTGGCATCATCTTTCAAAGGATCCTCCAAGATATCTTATTCTTCTCCCCCTGCTTATTGTACTATGTTGTCAACTAGTTGATGATCCAGGGTGACATCTCCTTCGTTGAGTCTAGCCTAATATGGGAGTGACTCCTCCCTAACTCTTCTCACTGAGAGTAATCTATCTTCCTCTACATCTTCCAGCTCACGGAGTTCTTTGAGCTATTAATTAAACTTTCATCATCCTCATTCTCGAGAAAGTGAACGTAGAGTGTGTTAAAGACTACAAACCTATTAGCCTCCTCAATAGTAGCTATAAAATTATAGCTAAATATTTAGCATTCAGGCTCAGTTCTTTGCTGAACTTCCTTATAAATGATTCTCAAAGTGCCTTCTTGAAAGGTTGCAACATAACCGATTACTTTGTTGTTGCGCAAGAGATTCTATATCTGCTTCATTCTACTCACTCAAATGGGGTAATAATTAAATTAGACTTTAAAAAAGCATTTGACAATGTCAACTGGGATTTCCTTCTTAATGTCTTGGCTGATTATGGCTTTGGAGTAAAATGGTTCTCTTGGATTAAAATGTGTATTTATATTGTAAAATTTTCAGTTATGATTAATGATATCCTTAAAGATTACTTCAGTTTATCTAATGGTTTGATGCAAGGAGATTCTTAGTTCCCATTATCATTCATATTAGTAGACATGGAAAACGGGCCGGGCCGGCCCAG
>JAMKQA010017128.1:0-17219 GCA_024699735.1 Posidonia australis | reverse complement strand
CGAGATCTTCGCGAGAAGCGAAGAGATGAGGTTGTGAAGGAGACCGGACGATTCAGCTGAGGGGAAGAACAACTCGCAGCTCTTGAGGGAGGCGAGGACGTCGTTCCAGGTCCAGTAGAAGATGCCGTCAAGAAAGGTCTTAGCTTGGCCGAGGAGGTTGCAGGAGGAGAACTCTTCTGTCATCTCCAGGAAAGCGGTGGAGCAGTGCAGGAGGCAAGCGTTCGATGGGTTCATTAGGATTCTTCCATCGTTGTAACAGAATATTGCAGCGAGTAGGTCATCAAACCCAGTCCACCGTGGTGATTGGGAACAATGATTGTTGGACCCGTTAGACCCGGACCCGGACCCAGACCCATCATCTTCATGAGTCTGGGTCTGGGTCTTGGTCTTGATTTTCAGACCCGGACCCAGACCCATGAAATATGATGGGTCCGGGTCTGGATATAGGTAGACCCGACCCGTTGCCATCCCTAATGCTTGTGGCAAAACATGACCAGTCTATTAATCTACAAAACATATAGATCTTTCGAAGATCTTTCTTTATCATCTTCTTCCATATATGTTGACTGTCAAGATTAGAATAGCAAAGGAAGACATTTGACAGTCAACAATACTATGGGGTACAGAAATGTTCATTGCCTCAAGACGTAAAATTGAAATTTTTGATCAATCGAAAGGATCATGCATTTCTGCATTAGCAAAGCGCATTTTTCTTGATACGAAAGAACCACAGTTTGCCAGCTCCTAGAGGAAAAATTTACGCTCTGCTGTGGGCCAAACAACAATTGACTTGCACTCAGACCTCGGATTTTAGAATTTGGAAAATTGGGTCTCACCTGGTTTTTGAGACTTCAATATGTATTATTAATCCTTGCATTTTTGTTTTCTACGTACATACAAGTTTGCTTGACTTGCTTTGGAGTTCTAGATATTTTCTTTGATTGAAGAGATTTTTGAAATCTCAACATACACTTAAAATATCCAAATAAATGTCACTTGAGGTACATGTGTTTCAAATGGATGTTAATTATAAGTAGGGGAGGAGGTGGGTGTTGTGCAAGGGCAGCTGCCCGCTTTTAAACAAGACCATTATAAGTACTTATTGCAAAGTAAAAAGTTAGGAGGGCAATGTAAACCATCCACTCTATTAAAATCCAAATTTTATTATACTTTTAATATTATGTAAATTTTAAAACAGTTTAAAATCAGTATGCAAAATTTACAAACAACTCCACCATAATTTACAAAAGTTACCTAATAATTTTTTATTATTTTTGATAAATATATATAATGCAAAGTTCTGTCCTTCCTTAGTTTAATCACAGAGTCCACCTCCTTAGTATAAGTTATGACATGCTTTCCAACCTTTTGTTGAAAAGGTTATAACATATATCTAAAGGTCTGTTTGGTAAAGTCTCGGAATAACTTTTAAGTATATAACTTCTCCTTAAATACAAAGTACTGCCCTTCCTTAGTTTAATCACTGAGTCCACTCCCTTAGTATAAGTTATGACATGCTTTCCAACCTTTTGTCGAAAAGGTTATAACATATATGTAAAGGTTTGTTTAGTAAAGTTTTGGAATAACTTTTGAGTATATAGCTTCTCCTCAAAAGCTGCAATGGTCAAACAGTTCTACCAAACACTACCAATTTCTCAGAAGCATAGAACTTTTAGAACAATGATTCCTTTATGATTCCAAAAGTTGAGATAATATTACTTTTAACCAGAAGTTAGCTTCTACACTTAAAGTTTTACCAAAATAGATCTTAAATTCAACTAGGTTAAGCTATTATCTTCATTCTGACCGACATTCGAAGTAGGCCTTGCTACAAGCTGGATTCAATTGATTATTGAATTTTTTTGAGTATATAAAGCACTTCCATGTAATGGTTTGTCGGCATTTCAAACTTTCAAAGTCTTCTCCATTTCAAGCATAAATTGAGTTCCATATATTTTGATCGACACAAATGTATAAAACTTCAGATAACTTAGAGACTTGTGAAAATAAAGAGATAAGAAGTGCTTTTCCAATCGTCCCTTCTTGAAGTAATTGTTTTGTCCTTTTGTAGTGCTCGGATAAATGAATGACGTAACGATCCCCAGACAATATCCATGTTATATAAAAGTTAAAATTAATCAACATGTATAAACTTGCACATGCAACTAATATATCAAACATAGGTGTGTTTGTTATGTAATAGTCAGTAAAAAATCATCTTATAGTAAGTCATGCGATTCACGTTCATATAAACCAAGGAGATCCCTCACAAAAAAAAAACCAAGGAAATGAAAAAAGCTAACCCTTTTTTTTATTTTTTTATGACATACTAGTTAGTTGTCGACACCAGAGCTTGAACTTTGGTGGAGATCATTAGGAACCACAATGTTCTCGTTGATTCAGTTATTTGAGTTGGTTAAAGTGCTAAATGAATTCAAACAAATTTGCACACACATATAATGACAAACGAAACACGACAATCCCATACAGCCCCTAACTCTCTCTCATGCCTCGCGAAAAAAGAGCTCACAGAAACCCTCGCCGTCGTCACCACCCCTCTCGCGGCCACCCCCTCTCTTTGGCAATCCGCCCCGTCGCCATGGCTCTCGATCTGGCATGCTCTTGCAGCAGGCCACCGAGTTTAACTGGGGAGTCTTCAAAGCGTGACTGCTGGAGGACGACGACCTTTCGGAGGTGTCGATCTGGAGCGATCGACGGCATCGAGTAAGATTTGGACCCCCGGTAGGTACGCAACCCCCCTTCCCACCCGACAGGTACGCAGCCCTGGGAAGCTCCATACTTCCCCCCTATCTGACTCTGGGAGTCCGTCAGGCTCCCTCTTGGGATTCAGTTCTCCGAATCCTTGGAAACTTCCAACTCCTGTGGGGCGAGTTGAGGTCTTCCGACTCTGTTCAGTTAAGCTGAATGTTATATTTATTGACAGTTCTTTCTGTTGCTTTCCTCAAATGAGTAATATTGATGTGATTATTGATAGTTTCATATGCGTTCAAGAGAGTTTCCCTTTCTGGCTCAATAATCTTGTTTGTTTCCATCTGAGTGAGGATCTGAGATCTTGCTATGCTTCCAGAGAGTTTGTTTATCTCTCGGTAACTTTTTACGTACCCCCTTTGCTTCCTCTCCGGCAAGGGAAACAGCCTACCACTATTACCGCTCCGGTTCCGGCACAGACATCGACATCGAGTCCCTCATGTCATGATCCGACGATTAGCAGTGATTTAAATGTTGGTTTTGATTTGTTTTTTTCCGTCTCTGATCCGGTTTTGTCCATTGCCGCACCATCTGATGCGATTTTGCCGGTGGGCTTTCGTCGAGAAAACTATGACTCCGTTAGTTTCTGGGAGACGAAGGGTCAACACTCTTCTCTAAGCTCTGACACTTCTTCCATTAATCCTTCTGCCGTCTCGTGCTTCGTGTGGGACTTCTCTCTGTACCGACCTCCAACATTTATTGCAAAGCAGAAGGATTTTTCCTCTTATTCTTCTTATTGTCAGGGTAATCATCCTGGTAACAATCATTACAGTAATGACTTGTCGTTATCCTTCTCTAATCCCCCCTTTAGTGATCTCACGTGGCAGTTTAACCCTTGGAGCGATTCGGGCGAGTTGACTGGCACGGTCGCTTCTCTGACAAAGGTTGTCAGGCCTTCTCTGACAACGACTGCTCCTGGCTATACGAATCGTTGCCCTGTCTATTCCTGCATTAATGGCCAGGAGGTTTTCTGTGAGAATAAACATTCTTTATCTCCCTCTTCTCTGACAAATATTAACTACTCCTGGTCTCATCGATCCCCCATCTCTGGCAAGAAGATATGCTTTTATAGATATGATCCTGTCCCTGTCCCTCTTCCCTATGGCCCTCGTTTTGCCGTTCTAACTTCCCCTCCTGCTAATATTTCAAAGAATTTTCAGAGCCAATCCTCTCGTACTCATTGGACCGGTGATTCTGAAGAATAAGGGTGGACGACGGTGAAAAGCAAAAGGAGCCAAACGCCTCTGGTAAGTTACTGTCGCGCGAATGGACGTTATTTCACTTGTGGTCTTCATGGCCACTCGAAAAAATACTGTAAATATTCTGGTGTATGCTACAAGTGTAACTCTCCCTCACATTCTGTAGCGATCTGTAAATTTTTACAGGCACAGGATCCCTTTCCCTCCTCAGTTACTAATATGGCGGGTCTCTCCCCCCACTACCCTACTATTATTTCACCCTCTGGCGAGACATGTAACCTCTTTCTCTCTCTCTCTCTTGTTGTGCCATTGTCATGGCGCACTCGTCACAACTTACCATGGAGTCCTTAGAACAACACATCTCAAGTACTTGGCCTTCTACCCCTAGAATGGAAGTGATGGACTTTTCCCCAGGAAAGTTTCTCTTGAAATTCTAGACACCTCAGGTTAAAAATGATACCCTTAACCTATTTGGATCCTCCCTCAAGGCCCTCTCTGCATCCTTTATACACTGGACCCCCAACTCCAATGCAGTCTTTACTCTGAGAGAGGAAGGGCTCTGGATTAGGTTAGAAGGGATCCCCCACCACCTATGGTCCATAGAAGTCTTTTGTCTCATAATTTCAGAGTTTGCTGACCTCCTAAAGGTTAACCTGTCCATTGATCGGGTCAAATACCAGGGTTTTGCAAGAATCTGGGTTAGGGTTCATCAGGGAAAGGAGTTACCTGACACGAGATTTATGTTAGGGTTCATGCTGATAACAATGTTCATTATGATAGTGCTCATTTAGAGGATACTGTAGTTGCCTCTAATTCATCATCAGCAAACTCTGTGACTGAGGATCCTCTGCATTGGGATTCTTATGCACAATTTCATGCCTTCTGTGATATGATTGGAATACACTTCAATTCCATGGAGGAAGCCAAACAATTGCTTAATCAAGTTAGGAAAGATCAAGATAAAGTACTAATCAATTTAGAGGACAATTGTGACAATGTGGAGGGCTCATCCTCTACTCGTTTATCCCATAATACCTAATGATTATTGCAGCTTGGAATATTAGAGGATTGGGTACAAGTGATAAAGTTAGAACAGTACGAAGCTTTATTATATCTAATAAATGTGACTTGATCACCATAAGTGAAACCAAGAAGGAATCCTTCACTCAAGGTTTTCTGCATTAATTCATTAGGCGGAAATAAGATTAACTCCTGGTTCCACCTCTCTTCTGTTGGGGCCTCAGGAGGCATTATCATCGGTTGGGATGATAGGATACTGAAACTTATGAATAATCTCTCTGCAGTCTACAATTTATCTTTAAATTTCATAAATTGTAAGGATGGGCTTGATTGGTGGTTTACAGGGGTATATGGACCCTGTGAAGCCAATCTAAAGGAAGATTTTCTTGAGGAATTACAAAACCTCTGCACTTTGGTTAATAAGAATTGGGTTCTTGGTGGTGATTTTGATATCACCAGGTTCTCTCATGAACATTCTGCTCGCCCCAGAACAAATGTCCACATGAGAGGCTTAAATGTTTTCATCGACAATAATTTCTTGGTAGATCTTACCCCCAATAATTATTCCTATACCTGATCAAACTTCCAGTCTCACCTAATTATGGTTAAACTTGACCAATTTCTCATTTCTTCATATTGGTCGGGTAAATTTCCATATGCTTATTGCTATGGGAAAGCAAGAGTTATTTTCGACCATATTCCCATTATTTTAGACACGGCCCCACCTGATTGGGGGCCTACACCATTCAAATTTTATAAATCATGGCTTCTTGTTGATGGATTTGAGCAATACATTCAGGATTGCTGGCAGACATCCAATAGCTTTTATCCCTCATCTACTTCCACAATTGCTTTTACCTACAGACTGAAACATTTGAAACAAAACATTAAAATCTGGGTTGGCCCAATCAAGGAGGAGAGAAGTCACTGATTAAAATACATAGAGTCCCAAATACAATATATTGATGGAAAAGTTGAAACCTCTATTCTTAGCAATGAGATCTGGGAAGCAAAAAAGGCATTTAGAACAGAATACTTAACACTTTTAAAGGAGCAAGAAACCCATTGGAAATAGAAATCCAGAACTCAATGGTTAAAAGAAGGAGACTCAAATATAACTTTCTTTCACAACATGGTTAAATGTCATAGGAGGGTTAACAACATCTCTTCCATTTTAATAAATAATGTCCTGACTGACTCCCCTAAGATAATATGTAAAGAGTTGGAATCTCATTTCCTTAAGCTCTTTAACAAACGGGAAGGAATCAGGGTCTCCTTAAATTGGGATATCTTAGTCCCAATTAAGATACCCCATCTTAATCTTCTAGAGCTACCTTTTACTGAAGAGGAGATAAGGAAGAATGTTTTTAACCTTCCTGGTGATAATGCTCTAGGTCTAGATGGTTTCCCTTTGACATTTTTTCACCATTTCTGGGATTTCCTAAAAATAGATATTTACAACATCTTTCAGGACCTTCTCTCCTCAAGTGATCATGAATTCCTTGCTCATTTCAACCAGACTTTTATTGCTTTAATCCCAAAAAAGAATGGTGTACTACTTATTAAGGATTTTAGACCTATAAGTCTAGTGAATAGTATTTATAAGATCATCACTAAAACCTTGGCTACTAGATTATCTCCGGTTCTGAATTTGGCAATAGATCAAACTCAATGTGCCTTTTTACCTGGTTGATCAATTAGTGATTGCTTTCTTGTAGCTCAAGAAACTCTACACTACATGAAAACCTACAATATACCTGAATATATTCTAAAGTTGGACTTCGAAAAGGCCTTTGATAATATCAATTGGGATTTCCTATTGGATTCCCTTAAAGGACTTGGATTTGGACAGAGATGGATATCCTGGGTTAAAATGTGCGTATGTACTGCTAAATTCTCTATCTTGGTAAACGGATCCCCTAAAGGATTCTTTGGTGCAAATAATGGATTAAGGCAAGGAGATCCTATATCCCCCTTACTATTCCTCATAGCTACTCACACTCTAAATCGTATGTTGAATTTGATACAAATTAATCATCTAATTTCTGGCATACAATTCCCACATGGGGGGCCATCTGTGGTTAATATCCAACATGCAGATGATACTACCTTGTTTTTATCTGATAGTAGAGAAAATATGATAAATATTAAAAGAATTTTATGCTGTTTTCAAACTTGCTCTGGATTGAAAATTAATTTTCAAAAATCCTCAATTACTGGTATTGGGGTAAGTCAAAGCTCCATCGATAACTACTGTGCTATGTTAGGATGTGGATCAGTTGATTTACCAATTCTTTACATTGGTTTACCCTTGCATTTCAGAAGAGCCACCTATAGAGACTGCACTCCAGTAATGGAGAGAATTTCTACAAAACTTACCCTGTGGAAGGCAAAGAACCTAAGTTTGGGCGGTAGATTAACTCTACTAAATGCAGTTCTCTCTGCAATCCCTACTTATTATTTATCTGTCCTGCATTTGCCAACTAGAGTGGAGAAAGAAATCGATAAAATTAGGAGTAGATTTCTATGGAATTCTCTCTCCCCCAACTAGAAAGGCATGCACTTACTGAAATGGACATCACTGTGTAGAGACAAAAAACAGAGAGGCTGGGGGATCATCAACATAAGGAACTTTAGCCTAGCCTTAAAAACTAAATTATTATGGCAGCTTATATCTGAGAGACATCAAATGATATGGAAAGAACTTGTTAAGGTGAGATATGTTAATACCACATAGCTAGGTGCTTTATTTAACTCCTCAATAAATAAACACTCTCCTCTATGGCAAATCCTGAAATCTTGTTTTGGCATTCTCAATTGTTTCTCTTCCTCCCAGATTCACAACGGTATGAATACTATATTTTGGGAAAATAAATAGTGGAATGGAGTGAAATTAAAGTTTCATCATCCTGAACTGTTTAATGCAGCCAGATATAAAAAAAGTCTCTTTAAAGGATATCATGGAACTCTATAGGTCTAACTTCCATAAACTATTTGATTATTCTAAGATACCTTCAGCTAACCTTTCACTTCTTCAAACCGAGGTAGAAGTGCTTGATTCCATACTCCAATCTGTCTCTCTGGTGCCTGATGAAGACACCCTGCTTTGGCTACCAAACTATACTAATATTTTTTTAATTAACTCTTGTTACAAAAGTTTAAATGATGGAGGCATGCGTTTCTCCTTATACAACAATATTTGGTGCAAATGGATACCCTTAAAAGTAAAGTTGTTCTCTTGGTTAGTACTAAACAACAAAAACTTGACTAAAGATAATCTTGCCAAAAAGGGTTGGAATGGTTCTAGTATCTGTATTTTCTGCAATATGCAACATGAAACCAATATTCATTTGTTTATGAATTGTCCCTTCATATGGCATATTTGGTGATTTTTTCTTATCACAGATTTATATCATGGATTCTTTAATATTGCTGATTTGTTCAATTATTTGCCTCCACTTAGATTCAAATTAAATATGAGGGGTTGGGTTGTTTTGCTTCATATCACCCTCTAGCTAACTTGGAAGGAAAGAAACAATAGAATATTCAGAGATAGTAAAAAAACTATGAGAGGCTGGGCTATTCTTTTTGAAATTATTTTTACTATGCATCACTGGATAGATACTTATGCATCAGGATTTGAAAAAGAAGAAATCCTTCACTCTATCTCGTCCATGCACAATACTTGGACCAAGGAGCTTGTCCCAAACAATCCTACCTCTCCCTGGGGATCTATTGAAGCTCCTCAACCTCACCTTACAGATCTGGATCTTAATATGCCTAGTTCTTCTGACGTAGGGAACGAGACTTCATAAAAGTTAGTTCTGTCTTTTTAACTTTTGGTAAATTTACTGAGACTTTGTACTCTACTTATGTTTAGGTTCTGAATATGCAATTTTTGAGATGGTGATGAATGAAACTCTGCGTTCCATTCAAGAGAAATTCTGGACTTGTAATATTTCTATCCCTGAGTTTGTAATAATCTAGAACTTGTTGTACCCTTGCCAATGATTTTCAAGAGAGGGGCTAAATCATATTAAGCTACCGTTATTCAAGAGGAATTCTGGCAGTTGTTTCGGATGTGTACTTTGAATTATGATTTAAAAGTCCTTGTCTTCATTAGATTAATATGCACATGATGGTTGCTGCAATAGCAGTGTGCATCGATCTGTAGTTCTTAAGATTCAACTATATATATACAGTAGGCCACCAGACGATTCATCTTACCCCTTCTACGGAGGAGTTGAAGTTGATTGATCTGGCTTTTCATATAATCCATGATTCCCGTTGCTGTATTGGTGTTTTTGTAGTAGATTTCTGTATATGGCGTAGAAGCAGATAACTAGACTTGTCATCAGTTTTTTTTCCCATGGAACAATACGTCTCCTAGGGTTTGTTTGTGTCTTAGAAACGAAAGGAAATGAAAAATCGAGGTCAAAGAAAAACCAAAGGAAAAAGAAACAAATGGAATTTATTTTCTATTTAACTAAATTTCTGGTGTTTGTGTCTGTTATTAGAAACAAATAGAAAATAAAAGTTGTGTGTTTGTGCATGTTAATAAAAATAGAGGGAGAATAATTTTAATTTGTCCAAATGAACATAAATGTCTTAAATTTTACATAGTAATAGAAATAATGCAACTACATAATTAACAAAAAGCATACAAATGGGAAAAAAAATCTTCTTCCAAATTGAAAGCACAAGAAAGAAGAAGAATACTCGTCACTTGATGAAGTCACACCGCCTTGCATTTGGAATCTGTGAAAGAAGAAAGAAGGATGTAGAGGAAGAAGAGAAAACTAAGGAGAAGGAAGAAGAATGCAAAGATAATTAAAACAGAAGAAGGAAGACAAAGTAGCAGAGACATTTCCTTTGGGATTCAAGCGTATAGGTCAGGAAAAAAAATTTCCTTGCCTTTTATACTTTGGAAGCCAAAGGAAATCATTTCCTTTTCTTTAGGAAAGTACAAACACCACTTTAAAATGTAATCAAGGGAAATTATTTTTCTTTCCCTTGATTTACTAGCTAGCTAACTTTAAAATGTAATCAAAGTTAATAGAGTGCTTTTACCAACGTTGTTTTTAAATTACAAGTAGCTAGCTAGTTCCATAAAACATTTCGAGAAAGTAACATGTGAGGCAATTTGACTTGCAACAGTTTATAATTTACAATCACTGATTCACTTGTCCAGCGTGTTTGACATTTGTGACGGGTACTCTGTGAACAAGGAAATGTGATCATTGTATCGATCTAATGCACCTGTTTTTATCATCATTAACTTTTGTTCGAGAGAACAAGGCTGTTGTTTTGGCAACCATCTAAAAATAGACACCACTTTTGGCAATCTCTGTGCTAAACCGGCACCACATAAGAGGTAACCTTAGCAGACATCAAGTGACCTGCAGGCTAGGAAGTAGGGGGGCGCTTCTACATGGCCTTTGTACTCATGTTTGAGTATTTCACACTTTCAAGACATCGACGCCGTTAAGAGACATCGAAACATGTTCGGACACAACAAACATGTTTTTTTTTTTGGTAAACGGTAATCAATATATAAGTAAAAAGTTTAAACACAACAAGATCAGTATCATATTACAGTTTCAGGTGGAGTAGAAAATTTCTACCACAAAAATAGAATTGTTCAACAACAGGCAAACACCTGGTATTCGAATTATATCAAAAATATGTTAGTTCAATAAGAATGTCATTAGTCCTGAGTGGAGACTACATCGTCAGAGATCTGATTAGGCAGATGCAGAGTATGAGTAGTTTGCTCTAAAACATGATCACTTTCCAAAGATGTAATAGTCCAGATATTGTCATCCTTTTCAAATCCTGAGTCCAAAATGTTCAACCAACAATGACAAAGAGATAAGATGACGTTAGTGACAGTGTACGAACATGTGTTCGTAGCATTTTTTTTTTTTTTGGATCCTAGACACATATAAGACATGTCTGGGGCACATCTAAACATTTTCTACGGATAAATCTCATAGATGGATCTTGGAAGTTCTGTTTATCCAATAATACATGATTCATAATTCTTCTTCTTCTTTTTTTAATGATTTATGCTATTATTTAGTTAACAATGTGTTTAGTTTTTTTAATTATAAATACAGACTACATTTATATACTTAAGACTTAAGTTGATTGTATTGTTTTCTATAGTTGTTTTAAAGATTTTCATGCATGATAAAATATTGTTTCCTTGTTTTATTAGTCCATTTGAATGATCAAAAAATAGCAAATATAACTTTTATATAATCATTTATTTATTGTGTCCTAGCTGTGCCTGTATCCTAAGTTTGAAAAAAGTATCGTATCCTGTGTTCGTACCATGCCTGTATTTGTATCCATGCATGAAGAAGGGGGAGAGGTTGAAGCATTGAAGTTAATGCCCATGTTGAGACTAGCTACTGTTCTTTATCCACACAATCTATTTACTCAAAATCAACTCTTGGTTGTCAATTGTGGCATCACAGCCAACCTTTTAACTTATGAATGCAATCTTTTACTTACAAAAAATGCACTTCATATCTATTAGAAAATAATTCTGATCTATAGTTGTGTCTTTTCATGAGTGGTTGTATCTTTTCATGTGTAAGTAGTTATATGTCAATGAGTGACCATGTTTTCATGTAAATAGTTACATCCTTTGGTGTATGGGTGCATGGTGGTTACGTGTGAGTATATATATATACAACGTAACATGTATGAACTTAAGAAGAAAAAAAAGGGATTGTGTGTGTTTGTGCTTGTTAATCTCATGTTTTCCTACATTCAGTATCATAACCTAATTCTTCTCAAAGAAAACATGAATGACACAGTTCATGTTACTATTCCCACTCTCGATGAAAAGAACTACAATAGATGGTGTAGTCAAAGCAGGTTTTGTTTGACTACCATGAATTGTTTCGATGTCGTTGAGAATGATGTGCCATCACTAGCGGTTGATGCCATAGAAGTGCAAAGGACCCAACATCGAGAGATGAAGAAAAAAAGACAACAAAGCATTATACTTCATCCACCAAGAAGTGAATGATGAGATTTTTGAGAATTGTCGAGGCAACATTTGCAAAGCAAGCTTGGGATACCATGGCGACGACATTCAAAGGCGTCGATAAGGTGAAAAAGGTTAGGCTACAAACCCTTCGTCGTCACTATGAACTTCTCCAAATGGAAACCATTGAATCTGTTGCAAGTTACATAAGTCATGTACTTGCATTGACAAATCAAATGAGGACATATGGGAAAGACATTGATAATAAACAAAAAGACGGAGAAGATATTGCGTTCACTTACTCCTCGCTTTGAACTTGTCATAGTGGCGATAGACGAGGCACATGATTTGGATGATATGATCGGTGAAATTCTCTCTGGTACTTTGCAAGTACATGAACAACGATTGAATGAAAAACAGATTATGAAATCGTTGGAGTAGGCTTTTCAAATGCACGTGTCCAATAAAGATGATAAAGAAAAAAAAAATACATATCAAGGAGCATATGACACTCTTGATCGAGGTAGAGGCTGAGAAAGGCATGGCAATAAGAATCGTGGTGGACACCAACCCACCACAACAAGAGGTCACAATGATGAGCAAGGGAGAATAGGTTCATCTAATCATGGCAGATTTGGACATGTTGGAGGAAGGAACAACAGATCAAATATTGAATATCATACATGTCTTAAATATGATCATTATGTCAATGAATGTAAATCAAACATTGAATGTTATGCATGTAATAAATATGGTCATTATGCCAATGAATGCAGGAGCAAAGTTAAAGAGCAATCATCAAACATAGCACAAGATGAACTTAATGAGGAAGAAAACTACACTCTACTCATGGAGACAACTGAGGAGGCTACGTCAAAGGACTGTACATGACAGTTGGATTCTAGATGCACCAATTACGTGTGGAGATAAAAGTTTATTTGTAGACCTTGATAAAAGTTATATACCTACCACTGGAAGAGGAAGAATCTTAATCAAAATGAAAAATGGAGATCATCGATACATATCAGA
Organism: Posidonia australis; assembly: GCA_024699735.1. NCBI lineage: Eukaryota > Viridiplantae > Streptophyta > Magnoliopsida > Alismatales > Posidoniaceae > Posidonia > Posidonia australis. The sequence goes on along the minus strand of JAMKQA010017128.1, from coordinate 4,202 downwards.
TGTACTAATTGTACCTACAATGAAGAATAGTCTACTTAGCTTGGGTCAATTGTTGGAAAAGGGATATGATCTACAGTATAAAAATGATCATCGACTTATTCTAGATAATTCTGGCATGCCATTGCTCAAGGCCTCATTAATGACGAATCGAACATTTAATGTTGATATTACACATGATGTGTGTGACCATGCCGACCCGGAGGAGGGGGAAGGAGATCACAGCCATGCCAAGATGGCGAAGGCGCAAGGAAAGATTAAAGAAAAAGGAAAGGAGTTGCCACCTAGTCTTTTAAGGGAAAGACGAGGAAAATCACAAAAAAGATGAATGCTTGGAGTGCAGATGTGAAGGCTGGATGTCTACTAACCAGAGGATGGGTAAGGATTCCTATTACACACGAGGAAGGTATTAAGCACTCTCGTATGCCCGAGAAACTCGGTCTTTCTAGTCGGAATCGCTTGTTAAGGATGAATGATTATTTGTTAAGCCTAGATCATGCTCTGAACATGCTAATATGAATGCCTAGACAAAACTAGATGGATGTGCATGATGGTATGCAAAAATTGCGAAAAATTCCACATAAAATAGATAAACGACGACATGTGAGAAAAATCACATAAAATGACAATGTTATTGGACCGATTGCTTAAGGAAACCCATGTGGATGTCAAAAGATGAGCAACGGAGTCAACCTAGATCCATACGTGAAAAGGTCATGAAAATCGAAAATGAGAAGATAAACTGTAAACGCGCCAGTGTGGGCCTCTTGGTCAGTTCATGTACGCCCTTGGGCGACGAAAATCCAAATTAAATCAAAAACTCAAAGCACGAGATTTAATAGAGTCCAATCTAATGCAAGGCGAGAGATTTCAAAAACACAGAAAAATCGAAAAAATGGAAATACAGGAAAAGACACAAACTCACTTAAAATGAGGGATCAATGAGTAAATGTGTTGAAAACCAAATGAAAAGGATAAACAAGTGCCTAAATGTGTAAAACGTGTCAAGGGATGGCTTGGACTAGGATTAGGAATGGCTAAGTTCAAAATTAAAATGCATACACATGGATTGAAGACCTAGGGGCAATTTGGTCATTTTCATGGCTAGATGTGATAAATGCAAACACAGGGGTAGTGCATGGATTAAAATATGTACAAAACATTTAGACAATGTTATTTACAAGAAAACATAAAAAGAAATACAGTGACATGACGTAAGCACAATAAAAGACAAACACAGGGTTTAAAACGTAAAATTCACTAAAGGAATGAGGATCTGGATGAAAATTACATTCATGGTTCCCGTTCTAGCATGAAGATGATCGGTCTAATGTTAATGTGGCATTGAGATGTGAAGATTGCACTTAGGTAATTTCCTGGAAATTCAGGGTCTAAAGTGCAAATTTCACGCTTATGTGCAAACGTCGTTTAAATGTGAAACAAAACTCTGTTCATTATGGAAATCACGATGTCAAAATGGAATAAATAAAATAAATAAAAAAGAAATGCCACAAGTGAAAAGTAACAAAAATAGGCAAGAAATCGTTCCGAAACCCTAAAGGATGGATTAAAATTGATCTAAGGGCCTATATGCAAATCAGCGACTCAGAAATCGTTTATTATGAAGTTAAGGAATTGTGTGCACAAATCTAGGAGGTTGAGAGTAATAAAAAATGGGATTCTATGCGGGCCAATGTAATTATGCAATTTATTAAGGTTAAAGATGCAAAATTCACAGTGAAAAACTCATTTTTAAATTTCTGAGGGGTTTAATGCAAAACGTTTGGACTTAAATGCAGTAAATGTGAGTTTTAAAGATGATCAGAACAATTTTCGAATAAAGCTAAAGGATTCAGAATGCAATTTAACAGGAAAAGCTTATTGTAAAATGCTTCAGGGGTTTAAATGCAATTGCTCAAGACCCAAATGTAAGGAAACGAAGAAAGTAAGGGTCTAAGCTTGATAAAAATATTCATAAATGCATTATGATGAAAAAAACAAAGATGCAGGGGGTTATAGTCAAATTTTGCAGAGAAAAGAAAAGAACCTAAAGTATTAAAAAAACATAGGGGTTGACATGCAAATTACAGGAACTAAATGCAACAAACAAGGACTGAAACGTAATAAAATAAGGATCTAAAAATAATAAAACAAAAATAAAAGGCCTGAGCCCACAAAATACCCATTCGAAGATCGCCAAAGGATCGCCGGCGTTCTCCCTTCGGCGATCTCTCCTGCGAGCTCTCGGCGGCGTTCCAACGGAGGAGAGGGACTTTCAGCGGCTGAGGAAGCTTCTCGGAGGTACGGCGATCCTTTCCCGGTGGCTGGGAAAGGCTGGGGAGGCCTGGGCCTCCCCCCCACCTCGCGCTCCGACGGGGTGCTCGGTCGACGCCGGGGAAGACGACGAAGCGGCGCGGCGATGCTTCGGAGGGGGACTGATCTGAGCGGTGGTCTGGGAAGCGTCGTGGGGGAACAAGGAGGTTCTTGGTGGCGTCGCCGATGGCTAGGATGGGCCCAGTCGCTCTCTCCACCTCGCGCTCCGACGAGGTGTGCCAGCAGATGCCGGCGTGGTGGTGGCGGCTCTCTGACGGCGGACGAGCTAAGGCATGGGCTGGGGAAGCGTCCCGGAGGTGTGAGGAAGGTCCCGGAGGTGTCGTAGATGGCTGGGATGGCCTGAGGTGGTCCACCCATCCCCCTCAGCGGAGGAGGAAACGACGGAGGATGGGGCGGCGCTCCTGGCTTAGAATCCATGGCACGGCAGCCAAGCGGGGTGCGCGGTGAAGCCTCTGGAGGTGTTGGTGCGGAGTGCTGGCGGCTGGTGCAAAGCAGCGCCTCTTCGTCGACGGTCGACGGTGGTGGCCGCTGGGTTGGCGTCGACGGCGAGTCTCCTGGAGCGGCGTGTGTCCAGAGAGATAGGGGGAGAAGGAGAGAAGAGGAAGAGGAGGTGGAAGTGGTAGGAGAGGCCTCAGGGGTCTCCTCCCACCATCAGGGGGCTAGGGGTTCATCGGAGGTGGTGAACCCACCACCGGAGGGCCGTGAGAGGGCAGGCAGGACTGCCGTCTCCGACTAGCTAGCCTAGGGGGGAATCTACGGAACCTAGCAAACTTGCATTGAAGATTAAAGGTGGAAGGATTACCTGGGTGTGGCTTGATGTTCCTCCTGGTGGCGCTCAACGACGAGACTCTTCCAGCAGTGCTCTGGCTACGACGATCGGGATCGCGAAGGTGAGTGGCTGGTGGCTCTGGCTACTGGCTAGGTCCTGCGTTGGAGGTGAGACTAGGGTGTGAAGGGGGAAGCTCGGGCTCGCTGGATGGAGAAAGGATTCGATCTCTTCTTCCTTGTGGCTTGACAGCGGTGGGAGTTTTTAAACTCCGGCAGACTTCTCCACGCCGTCTATCCCTCTCGCAAGGGCTCCCCGCCGTAGGATCGAGGGCAACCCTAGGAAAGGAAGGCTCGGAGATCACGAGGATGAAGAATCGCGCGCCGGAGAGCCGGGGATTGACTGCGGTGACTGCGCCGGCGATCGTGGGGTCGCCGGCGGTGATGGCTCGCTGGATTTATTAATGCATTTTCCTAAGTTTACTGGTTTAATAAATTTTTGGGCCTATTGGGCTAGGGTTTGGTTTCTGTTTTAATCTTTTTTTTTCCTTTTGTTTTGTGTTTTGAAATTAAGTTTATTTTAATGAATATTGATTTGATTTGGGGATTTGAATTGATTAATTGTGTTTTATATATTTTAAGTTGATTAAGGTTTTATTGATGATTTAATTAAATGATTTGTCTTGGTTTTAAATGAATTAAATTGTTTTCTCTTGATTTTTTGGTTTTGGATTTATTTGAATTAATTTCTTATTATGATTTGGTTGGTTTAAAATTTGAATTTGATTAGATTAAACTTAGATTTCATTAGTCTTGATTTAATTTAGTATTTTACTTGATTTAATTAAGTATTTTATTTAGGTTTTGATTTAGAGTTTTGTTTTCTTTTATTTTTTGGAATTTTCATAGATTTTAGGGTTTTAATTCTTAGTTTTTAATTAGGATTTTGAATTTTAACTTAGGCTTTTATTTAGGTTTTATTATTTTAATTAAATTTGTGATTAAGGTTTAATTAATTGGTTTTAAGTTAGAGTTTTGACTTATTTTAGATTTATTTGATTTTTGTTTTGGAATTTTTATGGGTTTAATTAACTGATTTGAATTAG